>QANZ01012955.1:62996-73582 GCA_003254925.1 Chamaecrista fasciculata
CCTAATGTTCATTTTGGTCCATTATGTTTCAAAATATTTAAATTGCTCCTAAATGTTTGCAAAATATTTCATTTTGGTCCCAAGTATTGAATATGGCTTGTTTCAAGTTCAAACATGATGGGTTTAGAGCTACGTATTGTTCCTGAAGAGTACCTCCATATATTCTAGTTGAGACATTTTACCAATATTTATGACCAAAATGAATAATTTTGCCAACATTTAGGACCAATTCGAACTTTTTTTATATAATGGACCAAAATGAATATTAGGACATACATTTAGGACCAAAATGAACCTTTGACCAAACATTTTAGTGTTGTTTTGTAATTTGCATTATGGTCCTCAAACTATTCTTTCTTATTTTTTTGTCATTGAATTTCATAAATAGACTCCATTATTGGTGACCGGGATTTTTTACAGGCCCCGACTTATCATTTACACATGTTAAGGATTGATTAATTGGACCAATACAAATTTATGGACCAAATTGTAATCTTAAAATAATTTTCATGTTATTTTCACTTTGGCCCATCATCTCATCCAAATGGATTGACCCAAAAACCTTCATCCAAAAATATCTCATCCTCACGCTTTCCGAGAGCATCTAATCTCAACATCATCTCATCCAACCCACCACCAAACACCTATCATCTCATCTCATTTCATTTTAATATCTCAATCTTATTTCATTATTTCTTACCATTTATACCCCTATACAAAATAAATAAATCCAACAACCTATTTCACCTAACTACAATTATTACATACCCTTTTATATAATTTCACACTCTATTTAACATCGTTTTCTCTAAAATCACCCAAACACCAATACATCATCTCATCTCATTACAACATCATCTCATCCAAGTCATTTGGATGAGATTGGCTTTGAGCTGCAATTGCTCCCAAAGATGCCCTTAGTTGGTATGTGCTTATATTTGAAAGCTGAAAAGATGGTTGTCAAAAGATAATCCTATAAATGGTCAAACTGTCAAAGTATTATTTTTTTTCTTTCCTTTTTTTTTTCATTATTAGGATTGACTATCTAGAATTTATCACACCAACTAATCCAATTGACAATTTAAATAAAAATCAATAATTTCATATCTGGACAATAAAGTTAAAGTGGACAGGTGAATCTGCGCATGAGTTTGTTCAAAGAGAAACAAAATAAAAAGGTCAAAGTGTTATTTTGGTCCTAAATGTATGCTTTAATGTTCATTTTGATCCATTATATTTCAAAATGTTCAAATTGATCCTAAATGTTGATAAAATGTTTCATTTTGGTCCCAAACTATTGAATTTGGTTATATTTATCTCATCTCTCATTTCATGATCAAAGAACTTGTTAAGAGAAATTCATAGCTCTGAACTCGTCATATTCGAATTTGAAACAAGAGAGATATGATCAACTTTACTTGTTTGACCATGAAACAAGCGATATACTTTTAGGACTGACCTCGTTTGCTAACGGTCCCAACTGAATAGATAAAGTATTATTTGAGAATAATATGTAACTCTAAACGTGACATGTTTGAACTTGAAACGAATCATATTCAATAGTTTGGGATCAAAATGAAGAATTTTGCCAATATTTAATACCAATTTGAACATTTTGAAACATAATGGACCAATATAAACATTGGGACATACATTTAGAACCAAAATGACACTTTAACCAAATAAAAATATAAGAGATAGTAATTCTGAAAGTATTCTGGCCAAAAAAAAATCTGAAAGTAAAATTATATTTGTTTCTTATAATAAAATATTGGTGTATGATTGTTTTTAGGTTAAAATACACAAATTTTCTAAATTTTTTTTTTTTTAAATCTTGAACTTTTGATTTTAGATATTGTGCTACAATTTTTGTTTTTGTCATTAATAAATACCCCAAAATTAAAAAAACATTATCTTTTCAATAAAAAAATTAAGAAAAAGAGTTGCTTACACTACATCAAAAACTAAAAAAACTTATCGTTATTTTCCAAAATTTAAGAACTTTTTACAAAATAATAAAAGTTCATCAGCATTTTATGTATTTTAGCTTTTTTAATAACACAGAATCTCATGATATTTCAAACTCTTTCACATATCACTTCATTAAAAAATTTAGGCCAAAGCGCACTTTCAGTCCCATAACTTTTGTTCAAGTCTCAATTTGATCATATAATTTTTTTGTTGTACTTTTGATAAGATATCTTTTGTTCAGGTTACATATTTGGCCCCGTGTTATACTTTTGGTCCCATATTTTTGGGTCAGGTTGTAGAATTGGTCCTATATCTTTTGACCAGATTGTAGAATTAGTCTTATATCTTTGAGTCATGTGCAGAATTTTAGTTCAATATCTTTGGATCAGGTGGGACTGACAGTGAAACTTTTTGCAAAGATATGAAACTAATTTTATAATCTGACCAAAAGTGATACGGGACAAATATGTAATTTGAGCAAAAGATATGGACCAAAAGTGTAACAAAAAGTTATGAGACCAAATTAAGACCTGACCAAAAGTTATGAGATCAAAAGTGTACTTTGACAAAAAATTTAAGGCAAAAGTACTAATTTCGTTTCAAACTTTACACTAACTGTCAATTTTATCCCTAGTCTTTTTTTATTGTCTATTTCCTTTTTTGTTTTTTTTGCATTTTAATCAATTTCAGAAGAACAGTGTAGCACTATTGCACTGGCCGGAAGGAATGAAATGGAAGTCTAGAAATATTTAGTTCCTTGAATATTAAACTATTACTGATTTTATTGAATAAATAATAGTTTTTTACTTGTTGATGCATGATTTTATTATGTGAGCTGAGCATTTGTGGTTCTATTTCAAAATGAAGCCATTCGTTTTCCACAAAATTCAGTAAATCTAATATTTTTAATTAATTAATATCTTCTTCAACTTCTTTAAGTTCTTTTAATTACTAGAATCTTCACATTTCTTAACTTTTATTTTTTTTATTTTATCATTAATTCATTATTCCTCATTTGTTTTTTTTTTTGTTTGTTCTTTATTTTTTTCATTTATAAATAAATAACATAACATCACATTTTTTTAATCTATTTTATAAAATTGTTTTTCACTTATTATTTTTCTATGAGTTTCTTTCAAATAATTTAAAATACAAAATTTATAGCTTGACTATCTTATAAAAACTTTATAAAGGTGATAGTGTTTTTCTACAATTTATTATTTGAGTGAGATTTCAATGAGGATTGAGGTTTTTAGATGAGTTCTTTAGTTTCTAGCGAGTTTGGGGACTAGGGACCAAGATGTAAGGTTTGAGAATCTTCAGGGATGTTTTTTCACTTTCATTTTGATAGTCAGGGGCTAAAGTGAAAGGGACTTGAAGTTTTTAAGACTAATCTATAATTTAAAATAGACAGAGGACTAATGGTGTGAGGTTTTCAAAACATATGGGACCAAAACTGAGACAAGAAAAGATATAGGATTGATTTGGGACTTGGAGCAAATATACACTACTAGAAAAATTAGAATTTGTGAGGGATTTTTGTGACGAATATGATTCGGTCACAAAAAATTACTCTTAATGACGAATTTGTGAGAGACCCAATATTTCCTCACTATTTGGATGATATTAGCTAAATTTGTGAGGGATATTTGTCACATACTATGGTCCGTCACTAATATATCTATTTTTTTTTTGGTCTTATACTAATATATTTATATTTATTTCACTTAAAAAAAAAAGTCCTAGAAACTATTAGACTGGCGCTATACACTTTCACCAAAATCTTTTCACTTCCCTCCATTCTTATTCTTGCCGCTAAACTCAACACATTCCCCAATTTTTTAGGGTTTCACATTTAGCTACTCACCCACAATCGTGCCTTCACTGTCTCCGCGCCTTCACTGTGTTCATTCGCCTTCACTGTCACAATCCGTTCACCGGCTCCGTTCACCTCTGTTCGCCTCTGTTTTGCAGCGCCTCCGTTCACTTTCCCAAGCCACAAATTGATACGAGTATAAGCCCTTAGGAGAACCACACCCCAAAAGCTAGCTGTTGAAGTTGGAGAGCCCAAAGCCTTATATAGTGCTTTACTCTTAGCTAACTACCCGATGTGGGACTCGTATCATTACATACCCCTTCGAAAGCCGACGTCCACGACGGCCCACACTATCTAGCCTATAGGTCGCCCCCTCTGTGTCGGTCGGTTCTCAATGAAAGCACCAATTGATACGAGTATAAGCCCTTAGGAGAACCACACCCCAAAAGCTAGCTGTTGAAGTTGGAGAGCCCAAAGCCTTATATAGTGCTTTACTCTTAGCTAACTACCCGATGTGCGACTCGTATCACAAATCTTCGGCGAAGCTTCAGGTATGTCTCCGATTCATACCTCTTTCTCAGTTTCGTTTGTTGATGTTCATGTCTCCGCTTCAGTTTCTCAGTTTCGGCGAAGCCACAAATGTTCATGTCTGCGTTCCTTTTTGTTTCTCAGTTTCTCAGTTTCTCAGTGCATATTTTGTTTCTTTTTGTTTTGATTAATTCAACAAAATATGGATTCATAGACTGTGTCAATAGCTAGGTTCTGAAGAAGAAAAAAAATACACTCTCAGCTATCCTTCCTTATGGGAAAGAAGTTGAGACCTCTAATGCCAATAGAATTTGAAAAATAACATCCTATATGTAAAAGTTTTATTGAATGTTAATGTTGTAGTATATTCTTACGGTATCAAATAATGTTGGTCTGATTTGAAGTTTTTATAGATATGTTTATGATTAGAACTTTAAATCCACCAGCAGATTTAGTGGAAAGCTTATGCTATAAAAAGTTCGTCAATGGTATAAAAATTATTTTGGTTAATACTGATTATAATTGGTTCCTCCTATATGTGTGTGTATATATATATCTATGAGTAATTTGGGATATCTCAAGTGATAGTAATTTTGGGTGAGAACTGAGAAGATTAATTAATTACCATTAGATAAAAGAAATTAGTAATAAGATTAATGCGGTGATTGTAATGACCATAATATGTAATAATATCTTGCTTGGTTGCGTATATAGCTTTACTGTTTAGTCATATCTTACCTAAAATCACTGCTCACTTCTCTCATNCAATCTTTAACTAGTCTGGTTCAAGAGTGAACTTGAACCAGTTTCTGGTTCAAACTTGAACCACTTTATAGTTCAAGAGTGAACCAGTTTCTGGTTCATGGCAAAACAGAACCAGTTTCTGGTTCACTCTTGAACCAAAAAACTGGTTCAAACTTGAACCAGAAATTGGTTCAAGAGTGAACCAGTTTCTGGTTCAAGTTTGAACCAGTTTTTGGTTCAAGTTTGAACCAGTAACTGGTTCAAACTTGAACCAGTTTACTTGAACCAGTAACTGGTTCAAACTTGAACCAATTTACTGGTTCAAACTTGAACCAGAAACTGGTTCACTCTTGAACCAGTAATTGGTTCAAGTTTGAACCAGTACTGGTTCACTCTTGAACCAATTTCTGGTTCAAGTTTGAACCAGTTTTTTTGGTTCAAGAGTGAACCAGAAACTGGTTCTGTTTTTCCATGAACTAGAAACTGGTTCAAGTTTGAATCAGAAGTTCACTCTTGAACCAGTTTTCTGGTTCACTTTTGAACTATAAAGTGGTTCAAGTTTGAACCAGAAACTGGTTCAAGTTCACTCTTGAACCAGACTAGTTAAAGATTGACCTAAAAAATCATGTTCTGAAACTTGGTTCTGTTTTGTCATGATCATATTATCTTTTATTGTTTTCATTTATTTCTTTGCTTTGAATTAAAATGTATTTTGATGTAGACGCATACATGAGGGTTGATCGAGTGTGGATGTATAAGAGGAGAGACCAATGTAGGAAGGGTTTAAATGATGATTTTATTTTTGGGGTAGACCAGTTCATAGAATTTGTGCTATCTCAAGGTAATTTGTGCTTTAAAGTTTGTTACCTTTTTCTTTCATTATGTTTAATTTTATTTATGACTTGTTATTGTCATGTAAAATTTCTATTATGATTGCATGTTTTGTTTACATTTACTTTCTCATTTCACCTTTTAATAGATTGTTTAATATTTGTTTGGTTTCACATGTTTTAGGAGAGATTTGAGAATGAGATGAAAGACTCAAATGACATATTGAAAGATGGGATAGACAACAATAATCCTATAGATGTGGATATAGCTAATGTTGAAAAAGAAATGTCTATTTGGACTAAGGTTGCTGGTGGTCCCAAAAAAGGAAGGATTTATGGGTTTGGCTCTGAGGTTCCAAAAGTTTCTACTCATATCTCTTCAGTTGAATCACATGTTTCAAGTAATCAAGTGTCAGACATTGATGAAAATGCATCAAATAATATGGAAACATTACATCAAAAACTTGAACAAGAGAGACAACAATTGGAAAATAAAGTACATGTGTTAGAAGGATTGGTGCAAGAACTCAGGGAAACAAGAACAAGAATGCCTCATTCACATGAAGATCATCAAGAATCTTTGAAATTGCTCATTGTGTTTAATTGTAGTTGACTTATTATATTATCATTTTAGTTGGGCTACTCTTTTGTGTTATTTTTAAGAGATTGAAGTAGACTTTTTATTTAAAGTGAATGATACTTATAATTTTGTGACTTCATATTATATTATGATGATAATATAACAGTTTTTGTGGCTACTCTGTTGTGTTATTTTTAAGAGATTGAAGTAGACTTTTTATTTAAATTGAATGATACTTATAATTTTGTGACTTTATATTATATTATGATGATAATATAACAATTTTTGTGATAGATATTTATAGACATATTTGTGACGGATATGTAGTGACGGATATGTGATGAAAATTTAAAGATAAATTTGTGACGGAAAATTTAGTGACAGATTTGGGACAAAAAATTAGTGATAGATTTGTGACGAATATTTAGAAACATTGGCCGTAGCAAATGTTACAATTTGTGACGGATCATCGGTCACAAATAGAATTTCACTTTTGACAACATTGATTATGATTTGTGACGGATTTTTTTCATTTAGTCTGTCACAAATTTAGTGACGGAAACCACGTCCGTCACAAAAATTTACTGACGCGCTTTTTAGCGTCCGACGTTGTGACGGACAAATCCGTCACTAAATCACTGTTTTGTGACGAATTTCATGATTTAGTGACGGATTTTTCCGTCACAAAATTGATTTTTTCTAGTAGTGATACAGGACCAAATTCGAGACAAAAAAAGATATAGAACTAATTTGGGACCTGGAACAAAGTTACAAGACTAAATTCGCACTTTAACCTTTTTTTTATCTCCCTTAACTTTCTTTCTTCATTAACAAATCTTTACATGTATTAATATGATCCCTACTTTTTTCAAAGGCCAAAGTCATATTTTGGTCCTCCAGTTATGTTCAGTGTTCCAAATTGGTTCCCCAGTTATTTTTCGTTCCATATTGGTCCCCCAGTTATGCAAAATTTGACAAAGTTGGTCCCTCTAAGAGTTTCCATCCATTTTTCCGTAAAAAAAAAAGATAAAATTGATTTTTAACTCCTAAAAGTTTAAATTTTTTGCATTAAGGACCTTTTTCTCTATAATAGAACCAAAATGTAAGAAAAAAGAAATACATGGGGGTTTTAGTTTATTTTACGCAAAAAACACAAAAAACTTTTTTCTCTTTCTCGTGTCTCTCTCTTCATCACCTCCTTTCAACCTCTCGCCGGCGCCGGAGACGGTAACGGTGACAGCGACGGCAACAGATCTCGCCGTTATGGGAGCTTATCTCACTCTTCCCCTCTCTCTTCTTCTTCTTCTTCTTCTTGTTCGTTTCTCCAATCTCTGCACTCGACTTCCTCTTCAGTTCCTTCACCGGCGTCGTCAATGGCACCAATCTCACTCTCATCAACGACACACGCATCGACCACTCCGTCATTCGCAAAAGTTTGTATAATTGTATCATTGTGTGTAACAGTATTATTTTTCAACGACACAGAACACCCACAACCAGAAAACATACCACTAACGGAAATCAAAGCAGAAAGATCATAAAAGTTATACACAAGTTCAATTCAAAAATTACAACTAGCATAATTCAACCCCTTCCCTTGGGTACAATGTCCAGTGAAACAGAGCAGTGATTCAATTTTAACCCCCAGATAAAAAAACAAGCGATTTATTTTATCTACAACCCCAATTCTCAATCACCACGATTCAACCTACCCCAAACAAGCATACCGGTGAATATTGTGGTGGATCTTGAAGATAGCAGTAAAGAAGAAAAATCAAAAAGGTAGCAGCAAAGAAGAACCTCAAAAACCTCAATGAATTAAGAGCGAAGAGGAAATTACGATCTCCATGAAACCGTCTTTCAATTCCTCCAACATTTCTTCCTTCTCCACTTCCTTCGTCTTCTCCATTTTACCTCAGATCTCTACCATCAACGAGGTTGAGGTCGATTCCGATGTGGTTATCGTCGGGGTCGTTGAACTCTGGGTTCTGGCCGGTGTCGAATTCGACGGCGAGCAGAGGAGCTACGGTGGGGACGGTGGCGTCGGAAGGAGGAGATGAAGAGAGAGAGACACGAGATAGAGAAAAAGTTTTTTTTTTGTAAAATAAACTAAAACCCCCATGTATTTCTTCTTTCTTACATATTGGTTCTATTATAGATAAAAAGGTCCTTAATGCAAAAAATTTAAACTTTTAGGAGTTAAAAATAAATTTTATCTTTTTTTTTAACGAAAAAATGGATGAAAACTGTTAGAAGGACCAACTTTGTCAAATTTTGCATAACTGGAGGACCAATATGAAACGAAAAATAACTGGGAGACCAATTTGGAACACTGAGCATAACTGGGAGACCAAAATAGGACTTTGGCCTTTTTCAAATAATCTATATTAACTCATGTATGCATAGTGCACACATAAAATATTGCAAGTATGCTTTTTCTTATTTTATAGTAAATAATTATACTATTTTACTTTCATTAATTAATTTTATAGAATTTTATTCTTTTTTTAAAATATTAAACACAATAAATTTATATCATGTTTATCATATATTTGTATGGTGAAATTTATAATCATTCTCAAACACTATATTAATTTCGGTTATATATTACTAATTAATAATTTACCATGGTTAGTGAGTAGAGTACTATGCACGCAAAAGCTGGAGGTGGTAACCATGGTTAGAGTGTTAGACACCACTTGAGTTTATGTCCGTTGATAATTTTATCAATCCCTGAGTGTGGGTTTCGTGATTTCGTCTATAAAGCGAGAGAAGCAAACCAAATTAATCTTCAATTTTCGCATTAACCTAGAGATATGAGATTAATTTTATACCTGAGTCAAAGATATAATATTAATTTTACAACTTGAACCAAAGGTACAGGACCAAGAATACAATACGAAATCAAATCTGCAATGTGAGAGAGAGAAGTAAGAGAGAGAGGTTGTGTTTCGAGGAAATTTTAGTTAAAAGCTTAATTTTTTTTTTTACGTTTTGATTTTATTATAAAAAAATGACCTTAATATAAGAAAATGAAATTTTTGGGGATGAAAGCTTATTTTTCCCTTTTTTTTAACGGAAAAATGGATGGGAAACGTTAGAGGGACCAACTTTGACAAGTTTTGGATAACTGAGGGACCAATATAGAACGAAAAATAACTGAGGGACCTATTTGGAACAATGAGTATAATCGAGGGACCAAAATAGGACTTTGGCCGAAAAAAATGATGGAACCAAATTGAAATTTAACAAAAGTTATGAGACCAAAAGTCTACTTTAGTCCTAATTATAATAATTTAGAGGAAACCTACTATTTGGTCCCTCCTTTTTCACAATTTTAACTATTTGGTCCCTGCATTTTCAAAATAGACTATTTGGTCCCTAAAAAATTAAAAATGTCAACTCGTTAGTCCCTGTAGCCTATCTCTGTTACCCACACTGATAACATGACCATTAAGTGTACATGTAACACGTTAAATGTCACTTATTTAACTATTCGAGACCACCTAGGCTTGAGATTTAGGAATAATTCAAATATTCAATAATTTATGCCTTATGAAATTAAGCTTCACGTGTAATAAAAGAATTTTGGTTTAACTCAATTTTAGACCGGTTTAATTGTGTTTGTTGGTCCGGTTTGGTTGGTTTAGGTGATTAGGATGTCAAAGTGACATTTAACAATGTCATGTAAGCATTTAACTTCTGATAGTTGACGATTATGATAAATGAAAAACTAAATAGTTCACAATTATGATAAATGAAGGACTAGTAGTCCATCTCAATAAATGAGGGACCAAATTATTGATTTAATAGAAAATGAGGGATCAAATAATAAGTTTCCTCTAATAATTACTAATTGTGATTAGCAGTGAGTGGCGGCAAATGGCAAATTGGCCATCAATGAATCAATCATCTCCAAACCTCACTTACTTGACGCACACACATCTTCAATTCGTTCCTTCCCTCACTATTAATAAGTGTATAACGGTCTTCTCTCCCACATGAAACATCAATACAATAGAGAAAAAAGAAAAACCCTAATTTCCGTCTCTGCGTTTTTCTTTTAGCGTGCGTCAAGTTTCTCGCAATCCTAGGGTTTTAATCTTCAATTCCCGCC
>QANZ01012985.1:0-45569 GCA_003254925.1 Chamaecrista fasciculata
AATCATAGATTTAGTTCCCATTTTCACTTGGGAAGAAGTGAAGGAAGGCTAGCACCTGGGCATCTGCCAAACTGCTCGTGTGGATTACTGGTAGAGGAAGGACACTCTGTGGACTTCTCAAATTCGCGAATACGATAAGTCACCGATCATAACTAGGTAAACATCTGTCCTTATCTGGTATAAACATAGTTAGTGGATCCTGGAAGGAATCACAGAGTTAGCTTTTAGTTTTATTTGCGTTTTAGTCCAAATTTTTTAAATTTTCTTCCGCTGCGCTCCCTCTGTGATTTCCCAACACCACATACATCACTAAGTATGATTCCCAATAAGTCAGACGCCCTCTCACTGTGGCCAGTGAAGGGCGCCTTTGTCATCTTTCCAAGTAAACAAGATTCGCAAGCATCATATGATTCAAAATCAAACGAGCTTAGAAGTCCATCTTTATGGATCTTACCCGGGCGTTTCTTGTTTATATGCCCTAAACGACAATGCCAAAGGTATGTTGGACTAGATTCGCTAATCTTAATCCTTTTTCGTATCAATGTTATAAATATTGTTATCGTGTTGTCATTCTAATTTTAAGACGCAATGATTATCTTGCAAATCACCATAAGCAAATAAAACATCATCTTTAAATAGAACACCATTCTTTACCGTTTACACATATAAAGCCTTCCTTATCCAAATAAGAAGGAGAAGTAGTGTTTGAACTTAAAGAATGTACATAATAACAATAAAATAAGCCCAGAGGGCAAAACAAGCTCGTATGTTCCCACAGCAACAGCAGCAACCCTTGCTCCATCGCCCACTCGCAGGTCCCTCTTGCTTCTGTCCAGCTTTCTACTGTCTTTAAGACCCTGCACATCAAATGTGAGAACCACATGCTATATCTAATACCCAAGTGGTTTTAAGTAGAAAAAAGACATTTATAACAAAGATACCTGAAGTAGAGGCCTCACAGCTCTTTTTCTTCTTTTGATCTTCCCAATACAATTTGCATTTTCTCATCCAATGTCATGGCATTTGGCAGAAAGAGCAAAAAGCATCCTCTGAAGGCTTTGCCTTCTTGGCAGGTTGTAGGTAAGGGTGGTCCATTAGCTTGGTGTCACCAACCAGGACGGTTCCCTTCCTCTTTCCTTCGCTCTTCCCCTTCCCTTGGCTTCTCTGAACCATCAAGACTGCTGCAGGCGCACTTTTTCATGGATGCCTCAGCAGCCTTGAGCATCCTATGCAGCCCAGAAACTAATTTCTCCAATCCTCTCATATTAAAGTTCATGACAAACCGGTCATAACTTTTGGGCAGCGAGTTCAGGATCAAATCCGTCGCAAGCTCTGAAGTAATAGAAAATCCCAGCCTACCAAGGTGATCTATGTACCCCTTCATCTTCATGACATGGTTACTAACGGATACACCATCAGCCATCTTGCAAGAGTGTAGAGCCTTAGTGGTCTCATACCTTTCTTGCCTAACCTGGTGTTGGAACATTTCCTTGAGACACATTATTATCTCAAAAGACATCAACATATCTAAGTCCTTTTGCAACTCGAGAACCATTGTGTCTAGCATCAGGCAAGAGACCTCCAAAGAGTCATCGAAGTGCTTCTCATAAGCATTCTTTTGAGCTCTTAGAGCGTTGTTGGCAGGCTCCTTAGGGAGAGGTTTTTCTAGAACATTAAGCTTCCTTTCATGGGTGAGAACAATTCTCAATTTACGAAACCAGTCGAGGAAGTTTGTCCTAGACTCCTAGATAACTTATCCTTCTCAAGGATAGATCGCAGTGAAAACGTTGAACTATTGTTTGCCATTTGATTCTACAATTAAAGATATGAAAGTTATTTAGCAAAATTATATATATATATCCACCATTTTATAAAACCCAGCAAAATTATTATTAGTGGCTAAGACCCATATTTCACCAAAGTTTAGCGTCGCCTAGGCGATCATGCACCCTTAGGTTATTTAGGTAGGTAACTCTTTACCAATCACATCTCATGTGACTCTTAGATCTTTATGGGACTGTACCATCATATGATACTTATTATGACATGTTTATCCCATCTAATGCCTTAAGGTCCAAATCCGATTTGATAACCCCATTAAGTCACATAATAAAACTCGTGAATGGCTAGGCTCAAAACAACGAGGCCGAAGCCTAACCCCATATCATCAAAGTCTACTAAACACGTGTCGCGTAGGCGATCACCGTATTTAACAAACCGAGATTTAAACAAGGCGCTGTGTTGAATCTCCCATTCACCCGTGTCTCCTCAAGGTCAAGGTAGATACGTGTCGCGTATGCGATCGCCGCTCCACGATGAACAAGATTTTAACAGGGTGTTTTATTGATGGCATTAAAACTTAAGATTTTTAAAAGGGTTCAATTTTAAGGTTCCGTTTTGGTTTAACTTTAAATCCAATTAAAATTAAACGAGTTGTGCGAAGTGTTTTTTTCCCCATGTATCTCATACATATAAACACATGCACGGATCTTGTATCTCATACAAAATCCCATACTCGTATCGTATACGTAGTTGTAGCGTAAAATTAAATATCGCATGTTAAAATTCTCACCCCTAGACATACATCTAGTGCATTGCATCTCATACAAAATGCTAAATGCATAAAACACACCGTGTTTAGATATGACTCATCTACCCTATAATCCCCTCAAGCCAATGAGAGAATTTTTCTAAAAGAAAAATAAAATTACATTGGGAAAAACCTCAGTTACGTTGAGGTATAAACAAAACATAAAATTACATCGGAATATAGGGAGACGACACGCAGGCCGTATTTACCAAAAATCCTAGAGCCATATCCAACACCATATAAAACATACATGAACAATTCACATATTAATATATCAAACACGGCATATGACAACACATATAAAAAAACGATTTTTCAAAGTGTTCAATTAGGGTTCGTGCAATTTTAACATGCCTTCTTGAAAGATTAAGCCTTGTATCAATAATTATAGAATTCGAGAATCACATTCATGAATTTCAAATTATTGACCCAAAAATTTTAAAATTCATAATTTTAATAAATTTTTAGCCACCCCACAATAATTATAATTAAAACAATTCTAATTATAATTATATAGGGATTTCGACCAAGGGCCTAAAATTCAAGAACAATTTTCCAAATCAATCCAATTGATTTCCTATGTATCATATACATATAATTTGCACCAATTTTTAAATAGATTCCAAAACCTTGTGGTGGATCTTTTCGCAAAACACTTTTATCATACAATTGAAAACGGTAAACACACAATCATACATCTCATGTATAATAATCACCAAAAACTAATACAGACCCAAAATAGCGTGGCTCTGATACCACTGTTGGGAAATCACAGACCGCCGCGCAGCGGAAGAAAAAATAATAAAATTAAAACATTAACCAAAAATGGCGCATCCCTGTGATTTCTTGCCAAGATCCACTATATGAGTCTATATCAGAAGAAGGAATAGAATTTTACCCAAATCAATTGGTAGCTTTTGTGATTGCAATTCCGAGAAGTCCACTCCGAGTGTCCTCCCTCTGCCGGTGATCCACACGAGCAGTTTGACAGATGCCCAGGTGCTAGCCTCCTTCACTTCCTCCCAAGTGAATGTAGGGAACTCTATCTACGAGTCTTGAATCTTCAAGAACAGTTCTTGAAGACTCAAGAAGGTGGCGCAAGACTCACACACTAACCCTTAGAGTTTTTAGGTTAAGCCGAAATTTTTCTCTCTCTAGGAAAAATCGACTTCACTCTCTCTAAACTAGGCTTGCCCACTTTTCACAACTTCTCAAGTGTGAATTATTAGTGCTAAAGTCGACTTTCACATATATATATATATGTATTTTCTCATTCCTAAAATTAGGGAATTACTAATCTAATTAGTGAATCCCTAAAATCTTGAATATATTAATTCAATAATTAATATAATTTAGGGAATCCCTAAATCTTGATTTATAATATTACACTAATATTATAATTCAAAACTTAATAGGTAATTCGAATTCAAGATCAAATCTTGAAACCAACTCTTGATTCCTCAAATCCTATTGGTTGGAATAAGTCATGAGGAATTGAATTTATAATTAAAATATTACCTTAATATTTCTAATCATAAAATCGATTTGCGAATGTTTTAAAATTCAAAATGCAAGATCAAATCTTGCACTCCAAGATTTAATCCATGCACCATTCCTCATCATTTTTAAAGGAATTTACTAAATCAAAATAACAATCCTAACTCTTAGGAAGTTATAACCAACTTATTAATTTCCAACAATATTGAATTAAAATATTACCCTAATATCTTTAATTCAAATTTGAATCTTGAATTCAAATTCATTATTGAATTAAAATATTACCCTAATATCTTTAATTCAAATTTGAATCTTGAGTTCAAATTCCCTATTAATATTGAATTAAAATATTACCCTAATATCTTTAATTCAATCTTGAATCTTGAAATCAAAATCAAATCTTGAATTCAAATTCAAATCTTGATTTTATTAATCAAAACAAGAGATAAGAGGTGCCACCCTCTAGCTTGCTTTCCTAATATTGGGGAATTTAATAAATCAATAATCTCCCAACTTTTAGGACTCTTATTTAATTTATTATTCCCTAATATTTTAAACAAGAATCCAATTGTAAATAGATTAATCCAATTAACTATTTAACAATTAATATATATTTAAACTTGTCCAACAAATTTAAATATCACAGACGTAGATATTTATTTAAGACAAGATTTCATGTACTAAGACATTCAACTATGTCTTAAATTGTGTCACTAAAGTGACTCACGAATTAACCCTAATTCGTGTCCCAATGCAGCATCTTGATCCTGCTCATGTGTGACCCAGCAGGCCCCACGTGAAGTTGGCAGCAAGTCATCTCTATGACTCACAAGTCGACAGCGGACTCTAGCAAGCCATCACGACTACCCAAAATACGTGAGTTATCGCTTAACACCAAAACGACTTAACCTAAGTACCACCTTGACATGATCCCTATTGTCACACGATATCTTGGTCATGAATTAGGCACGGGAAAGTCATCCATAATCCAAACCACAACTTTCTCGATTCCTTGAGTAAGTCCCATTTCCTTGTGTGGCCACACATTCCTTGGACAGACTCATCGAGGGCGCCAGTTAGATATCTCTCATCTTTAATGAGGGACAAAATCCCATCTTGGTCAACCACATTCCTCAGCACGGTAAACAACCAAACCCGTACCTAGCCCTTATGGCTACCCTGCTACGGGCAACGTTAGACTAGGCCAAAGTCTGACATCTACAACGCCGGAATAGTCAAGACCTCAGGTCTAAGGGCATCTTGACAAGAGTATAGGAGAGGCTAGCTCATGACTAAAACCCATGCAGGACTCTCCAGGTCGGTCCAGCAACTTGTAACCCCTTACATAATTGCCCCATGACTCTCGTAAAGCATCTAGTGCATGTATCTCCATACACCGAGGCCATGCTAGTCTGTGTTCATTTCAAGTTCCCACTTGAATGAGCGAACATGGACTGTTTAGACTAATTATCATATAATTAATCACAGATTGCTATCATAGTAAACATGCTAATAATATGATAACGACATAATTTATCAACTATAAATTAATCAAACATATGTTCAAAACATATACATAACATGATTGGCCCTAGGGCACAATCTCCAACAGTTAGGCACCCCACAACACCCATTCCTAAGAGTGGTTACCCTAAAACAATTATACAAAAATAAAACGGCTTTAAAAATTAAATTTAATCATCCAGAAAAAGATATAAAATAAAATAAAAATAAGATCACAAAAAAAAAAGATAAAGATAAAATAATTAAAAAGAAATAAAAAGAATATTTACAAAGATTGGACTTGACTTAGGCGAAGCCTAAGGCCTACGTGCTCGGTTAAGGGATCAAAGCCCATGTAGTTCGGAAAACAAAAATTGTTATTTTTAGAAAACCTTTTTTGTTATTTTTCGAAGAAAATTTGAAACTTAATTTTAAAAAAACTCATGATGAAAATTGACTTTAGAAAAATTGTTATTTTGATTTGAATCATGAACAAATTTAAAATCTATTCCATTTTTCTCATTTTTGAAATATATTAGTTTGAGATTTTTAGAGAAAGAAGCAAAAAGGAATTAAGAAAAAGTAAGAAATAAAAAGAAATAAAATATTTTTATTATTTTTTATAAAACTAGTATGAGACCCGTGCACATTGCACGGGTTTTTCCTTTTCAATACATATTTCTCCACATAAATTAATAACATGTAAATTGAAAATATGGTAGTGTTGCATATTACAGATCAAGGAACATGGTATCTAAAACTTATTAAAATTCTTATAATTTGTCCATAATTAGGAATACCCATGTTGCAATGTTTAAAGATCTCTAAAACATCAAAGTTCTTGTAATATACCACCTAAAAATCCTAATTGCCACTGGAGAATTGTTTAATATAATGATAGTTCACATTAAATTAGTTGGAAAAGAAAGAGAGAAATGTTTCCCAAATTAAGAATACAAATATGTCTTTTAGTAACAACAATCTATAAGATAGAAACTGCAGAAGTATTAGATAGTTTAGTATTATTACAGTCCAAAATATTTGAAGAGAATTGTGTCTTCAAGAATTCCTCATTCTTACTTATGTCTACAATAGAATTCCTCTCTCATCTAATCATAGAGGCCTTCTTCATGCCAAATGTCAACTAAAAAAATCCACCATCTCCTGCAGAATTGGTCACACCATAATTAATAATTTATAAATTTTATATCTAAATTTAAGGAGAACTGTGTCTTCAAGAACTTATAGCTAATAGTATTGGTTGTTGAAAAGGTTCTTTAGATAAAAGCATATATCCTCAACCTATTGCAAATTGCGACCGAACATTCCAAAATGTACGGCAACAATTTTATTTTCTCATATAAAGTTTCTCCAAAAATAAGAAAAGGATCATGTAGAAAAATAAAGACTTAGAAACATTTAAAAATCATTGCCACATTTATTTTTTGTTCCTTGCCAACCATATGGCCTCCGATGTGATAAAGATCCATGATAGCACATGATTCCTTGTATCTTCTGTCTAAACCCATATGTAGTTGCAGTTTTCAAGCCAATTC
Organism: Chamaecrista fasciculata; assembly: GCA_003254925.1. Taxonomy (NCBI): domain Eukaryota; kingdom Viridiplantae; phylum Streptophyta; class Magnoliopsida; order Fabales; family Fabaceae; genus Chamaecrista; species Chamaecrista fasciculata. The sequence goes on from QANZ01012985.1 coordinate 7,147, forward strand.
ACAATACCTTCATTTATTGTAAAATAAAAAATAAACAAACCACACTGCACAAGTGAATGGGCAGTTCTTAGAGATATGATCCATCTTTAGGGACTCATGAAACATCATATGTGCTCATGAATTGATGCTCCAATTAATTACTCTAATCCATTGATATTCAAAGCTATATAAAATTGATGCTGTTAATTTATTACTATGTTTACTTGATGATATTCAAACATTCACAATTGTGAGGCACAACCATTAGTTGTTTGTAATCCAAGTTCCCCAGTTTTTCAATTTCATTCAATGCATGATCAAGTGAAGTTTCATAAGACATTCTATGAATGTCGTCAAGCATCTGAGTGTCATCACATCAACTTAATTTGGAAGTAGATTAAAATCATATCAGACAATTAACACATCAAAAGTCAAAATTCTGTGCATAGTAACCACAAGGCAATGCAAAACAAACCACCAATTGGAGATATTGTTGTTGGAGATTATGGAGCAAAAGCAGCGGAAAAGGTAAAATTAAAAATTTATAATCTCCTCCATAGGATCCACTAATTGTGTTTATACTTGTAAGATAAGATGTTTACCTAACTCAAACAGATGCTTAAATGAATGCAATTCCAACAAGTCCACAGACTCGTGTCCTTCCTCTGCCGGTGATCCACACGAACAGTTTGGCAGATACTCAGGTGCTAGCCTCCAATCTCTTCTCCAAGAGATTATGGGAACCAATCTACAAATCTTGAAATTTCAAGAACACTTCTTGAAAAATCCAAGGATCAAAGTGGCGCACTAGTATGGAATTTTTCCTAAAAAATTCCTCACCAAAACTCAAGAGATGAGCACACTACCAAGAACGAATTTCTTGGCCACACCTACTCTAGGTTTTTCGTCTCTCTTTTCTCTCACACACAATTCGCCCTTTAAACCCTAAGTTTAGGGTTAGTTCGAAAAACTTTCTTCCTCCTCTCAGGATATGCGACCCTGGTGTGTTTTTAAAGAGTCCTCATTCCTAAAATTAGGGAATCAAAAATCTTGATTATAAAATTACATTAATATTATAATTCAAGATTAAGAGGCAATCTCAATTTAATTTTCAAGATTATATCTTGAAACCTAAATCTAGAATGCACACTTCCCATTGGTTGGAATGAGTCAAGAGGATTTGAATTCTTAATTAAAATATTACATTAATATCTTAACCTAAAATTCAAAATGCATTCTTGAAAATCAAAATGCAAGATCAAATCTTGCATTTGAATCTCCAAGCATGCGCCCCCTTCTTGTTTGTTTTATGGGAATTTAATAAATAAGAAAACAATCCTAACTCTTAGGAAGTTATAACCAACTTATTAATTTCCTTAACAAATTGAATTAAAATATTACCCTAATATCTTAATTCAAATTTAAATCTTGAATTCAAATTAAAAAAATCATATTTCATTAATTAAATTCAAGAGTGAGGCGCCACCTCATCTTACTCTTCAATATTAGAGAATTTAATAAATCAATAATCCCCTAACTCTTAGGAGACTTAGTCAATTCCTTATCCCTAATATTCTAAATGAGAATTCAATTGTAAATAGATTAATCAAATTAACTATTTAACAATTAATATATTTAAACTTGTCTAACAAATTTAAATATTACAAATGTAGATTTTATTTAAGACAATACTTCATGTCCTAAGACATTCAACTATGTCTTAAATTGTGTCACCAAAGTGACTCACGAATTAACCCTAATTCGTGTCCCATTACAGTATTTTGATCCTGCTCATGTGTGACCCAGCAGGCCTCATGTGAAATTGGTAGCAAGCCATCTCTATGACTCACAAGTCGAGAGCGGACTCTAGCAAGCCATCACGGCTACCCAAAACACGTGAGTTATCGTTTTAACATCAACAACTTAACCTTAGTACCACCTTGTCATAATCCCTATTGTCACACAATATTTTGGTCATGGATAAGGCATGAGAAAGTCATCCTTGTAATCCAAACCATAACTTTCTCGATTCCTTGAGTTAGTCCCATTACCCTATGTGGCCACACATTCCTTGGACAAACTCATCGAGGGGCCTAGTCAAATATCTCTCAAGTCAATGAGGGACAAAATTCCATATTGGTCAAACATATTGCTCAGCACGACAAACAACTAAACCCGTACCTAGCCTGAATGGCTACCCTGTTACGGGCAACGTTGGACTAGGCCAAAGTTCAGAATCTACAACGCCGGAATAATGAATACCTCAGGTCTAAGGGCATCGTGACAGGTGTACAGGAGAGACTAGCTCATGACTAAACCCATGCAGGACTCTTCGGCTCGGTCCAGCAACTTGTAACCCATTACATAATTGCACCATGACTCTCGAGAAGCATCACATGCGTGTCTATCTTACTCCCACTGTCTCTTTTGGAGACAAAATCCTTTTCTAGAAATAATCTATTTCTGACTACAAACACTTTGTTGTCAGATCGGTAGTAGACATAATACCCCCTTGTTTCCTTGGGGTATCCCACAAACAAACACTTTAGAGATTTGGGAGACAGTTTATCGTTAGGCTGTTGCTTAGCATAAACTTCACATCCCCAAACATTGAGGTAAGACAAACTGGGCCTCTTCCCAGTCCATATCTCATATGGTGTCTTCTCGACTGCCTTAGACGAAACATAGTTAAGTGTGAAAGCAGCAGTTTCTAGAGCATGCCCCCAAAAGGATGGCGGAAGATCAGCCTGACTCATCATAGATCGGACCATATCTAATAAATTCCGATTCCTCCTCTCAGAAACACCATTCCACTGTGGAGTTCGAGGAGGGGTAAGTTGTGAGACTATCCCACAACTTCTAAGATGATCAATAAACTCTTGGCTCAAATACTCGCCTCCTCGATCGGATCGAAGGACATTGATTTTCTTGCCATGTTGGTTATCTACTTCACTTTGAAATCTTTTGAACATTTCAAAAGACTCTGACTTGTGCTTCATAAGGTAGACGTAGCCATACCTATTGAAGTCATCAGTGAACGTTATGTTGTATGAATAACCACCCCTAGCTTAAGTACTCATGGGTCAACATACATCACTATGTATGATTCCCAATAAGTCAAGTGCTCTCTCACTGTGGCCAGTGAAGGGCGCCTTTGTCATTTTACCAAGTAAGCAAGATTCGCAAGCATCATATGATTCAAAATCAAATGAGCTTAGAAGTCCATCTTTATGGAGCTTCTTTAGGCGTTTCTCATTTATATGGCCTAAACGACAATGCCAAAGGTACATAGGATTTGACTTGTTAATCTTGATCCTTTTGGTATCAACGTTATAGATATTGTTATCATGTTGTCATTCTAATTTTAAGACGTAATGATTATCTTGCAAATCACCATAAGCAAATAAAACATTGTCTTTATAAATAGAACACCTTCCATGGCCGTTAACACATGTAAAACCTTCCTTATCCAAATAAGAAAGGGAAATAATGTTTGAACTCAATGAAGGTACATAATCACAATTATTCAAAATTAAAATAAGCCCAGAGGGCAACACAAGCTCGTATGTTCCCACAGCAATAGCAACAACTCTTGCTCCATTGCCTACGCACAGGTCCACCTCGTTTCTATCTAGCTTTCTACTGTCTTTAAGACCCTGCACATTTGTACAAATGCGAGAACTACATGTTGTATCTAATACCCAAGTGGTTAAAGTACAAAAGTGGACGTCTATAACGAAGATACCAGAAGTAGAGACCTCACCGCTCTTCTTCTTCTTTTGATCTTCCAAATACAATTTGCAATTTCTTTTCCAATGTCCTGGCTTTTGGCAGAAAAAGCAAATTGCATCCTTTGAAGGCTTCGCCTTCTTGGCAGGTTGTGGGTTAGGCTTGTTCCCTGGCTTGGTCTCACCAACCGGGGCTTTACCCTTCCTCTTTCCTTTACCCATCCCTTTCCCCTGGTTTTTCTGAACCATCAAGACAACTTTAGGTGCAATGTCCACAAAGTCATTGAAGTGCTTCTCATAAGCAGTCTTTGAGCTCTTGGACCATCGTTGGCAGGCTCTTCAGGGGAAGGGTTTTCTAGGACATAAAGCTTCCTTTCTTGGGTCAAAACAATGATGGAGATTGTGCCCTAGGGCCAATCATTTTATATGTATGAACATATTATTTTGATTAATTTATAAATGATAAATTATGTCGTTATCATATTATTAGCATGTTTACTGTGATAACAGTCCTTGATTAATTATGTGATAATTAGTCTAAACTGTCCCTGGTCGATTATTTTCGTGGGAACGTGAATGAACCAAGACCAGCATGACTTCGGTGTATGGAGATGCACGCATGAGATGCTTTACGAGAGTCATGGTGCAATTATGTATAGGGTTAATCATAAGCAAGTCTCTCCTGTACACCTGTCACGATGCCCTTAGACCTGAGATCTTGACTATTCAGGCGTTGTAGATGTCGAACTTTGGCCTAGTCCAACGTTGCCCGTAACAGGGTAGCCACACAAGCTAGGTACGGGTTTGGTCGTTTACCGTGCTGAGGAATGTGGTTGACCAAGATGGAATTTTGTCCCTCATTAAGATGAGAGATATTTAACTGGGCCCCTCGATGAGTCCGTCCAAGGAATGTGTGGCCACACAGGGAAATGGGACTAACTCGAGGAATCGAGAAAGTTATGGTTTGGAATAAGGATGATTTTCCCATGCCTTATCCATGGCCAAAATATCGTGTGACAATAGGGATTATGATCGACAAGGTGGTACTTAGGTTAAATCGGTTTTGTTAAAACGATAACTCACGTGTTTTGGGTAGTCGTGATGGCTTGCTAGAGTCCGCTCTCGACTTGTGAGTCGTAGAGATGGCTTGCTGCCAACTTCACGTGAGGCGTGCTGGGTCACACACGAGCAGGATCAAGACACCGCAATGGGACACGAATTAGGGTTAATTCGTGGGTCACTTTAGTGACACAATTTAAGACATAGTTGAATGTCTGGGACTTGAAGTCTTGTCTTAAATTAAATCTACATTTATGATATTTAAATTTGTTAGACAAGTTTAAATATATTAATTGTTAAATAGTTAATATGATTAATCTATTTACAATTGAATTCTTGTTTAAAATATTAGGGAATAATAAATTGGATAAGCCTCCTAAAAGTTAGGGGACTATTGATTTATTAAATTCTTTAAAATTGGATAACAAGAAGAAGAGGGTGGCACATCTTCTTGATTTTTATTAATAGAAATTGTTTTGTTAATTTAAATCAAGATTTGAATTTGAATTCAAGATTTGATTTTGATTTCAAGATTCACGTTTGAATTAAAGATATTAGGGTAATATTTTAATTCAATATTGTTAGGGAATTTGAATTCAAGATTCAAATTTGAATTAAATATATTAGGGTAATATTTTAATTTGTTTGGGAAATTAATAAGTTAGTTATAACTTCCTAAGAGTTAGGGTTGTTATTTTAATTATTAATTCCTAGATAAATATGGAGGGGATGGCGCATGGCTTGATCCAAGGGTCAAGATTTGATCTTGCATTTTGGTTTTCAAGATTGCATCTTGAATTTCAAATTAAGATATTAATGTAATATTTTGATTAGGAATTCAAATCCTCTTGACCAATGAGGATTGGGAATTGAAGATTTAGTTTCAAGATTTGATCTTGAAATTTAAATTTAAATTGCCTTTTAGTTTTGAATTATAATATTAGTGTAATATCATAATTCAAGATTTTAGGAACCCCTATTTCTTTATTTATGTAATCCCTAATTTCATGAGTTAGGGAATGTGACTCCCTAACCCTAATGAAACTCTATAAATGCACACACTAAGGAGCAAGTCGCTGAACTCATTCATTCAAGGGAGAGAAAATTCGACTTGACCTAATTCTTGAGAGAGAAAGTCGAGTTCTTCCTAGAGAGAGAGAGAAAGTCGACCAACTTCCTAGAGAGAGAAAAAGTTGTGAAAACCCTAAAAGGTTTAGGGATTTGAGAGAGAGTTGTGCGCCACTTTCTTGAAGATTCAAGAATTGTTCTTGAGTTTTCAAGAACCGTAGATTGGTCTCTGATTCTCTTGGAGAAGAGAAGGAGGCTAGCACCTGGGTGTCTGCCAAACTGCTCGTGTGGATTACTGGCAGAGGAAGGACACGTTCGAGTGGACTTCTTGGATTCGAAAGCTGAAAGCCACCGATTGATTTTTAGGTATAACTCTTCTCTTACTAGAATAAATGCAAATACTGGATCCTGGAAGGGAATTATAGAGCATGCGTTTAAAAGTTTTTTTTTTTTTTTAATTTTTGCTTCCACTGCACTCGGCTCTATAATTCTCCAACAAACAATTCTCAAATTACGAAACCAATCAAGGAAGTTTGTCCCATTTAACTTATCCTTCTCAAGGATAGATTGCAGTGATAACGCTGAACTTAAATTGTTTGCCATGATTCTACAATTAAGATATGAAAGTTAATTAGCAAAAAGGTCCACCCTTTTATAAAATCCAGCAAAATTATTATTAGTGGCTAAGAGCCATATTTGACCAAAGATTACCTTCGCTTGGGCGATAATGCAACCTTAGGTTATTTAGGTAGGTAACTCTTTACCAATCACATCATATGTGGCTCTTAGATCGTTATGGGACTGTATCATCGTATGATACTTATTATGACATGTTTATCCCATCTAATGCCTTGAGGTCCAAATCCGATTTGATAACCTCATTACGTCACACAAGAAAACTTGTGAATGGCCAAACTCAAAACAATGAGGCAAAAGCCCAACCCTATTTCATTGAAAATGTTTTGTTAATTAAAGTCATGACTTGAATTTGAATTTGAATTCAAGATTTGATATTCAAGGTTCAAAATTTGAATTAACGATATTAGGGTAATATTTTAATTCAATATTGTTTGAAGATAATGAGTTGGTTATAACTTCCTAAGAGTTAGGATTGTTATTTTGATTTATTAAATTCCAAGATAATTAGGGGGAGATGGCGCATGGCTTTGGGGATCAAGGGAAGATTTGATTTTCCAATTTGATTCTCAAAGATTGCATTTTGAATTCAAATTAAGATATTAAGGTAATATTTTAATTAGGAATTCAAGTCCTAAAATTGTGATATTATTGTAATCTCATAATTTTATAATTTGATATTCAATTATAATTAGGGAAACCCTAATTATAATTATCAAACTCCCAAACTCTACAAATAAGGAGGCAATAGTCGACTTTCACAAGCTAACACACACAAGAGTGAATTTTCGAGTTGCACCTTGTGAGAGACACCAAAATTCGGCCAACCCTAATTTTGGAGAGAGAAAAGAGTGAAAGTCGATTCTTCCCTTAGAGAGAGAAAAATCGGCCAAACCCTAAACACCATTACTAGGGCTTGTGTGAGATCAATAATTTGATTCTTGATAATAGGCGCCACTTTTCTTTGAGGTTTAGGAATTGTTCTTGAATTTCAAGAACACCATAGATAGAGTTCCCTGTATTCACTTGGGAAGACGTGAAGGAGGCTAGCACCTAGGCATCTCCAAAACTGTTTGTGTGGATCACCGGCAGAGGAAGCACACTTGGAGTGGACTTCTCAGCATCGCAATCACGAAAGCTACCGATTAATTTGGGTAAAATTCTATTCCTTCTTCTGATATAGACTCATATAGCAGATCCTAGGAAAGAAATCACAGGGTGCGCCTGTTTTGTTTTAAATTTTAATTTACGCTTCAGCTGCGCGGGGCTCTGTGATTTCCCAACAGTGGTATCATAGCAACGCTATTTTGGGTCTGTATTAGTTTTTTGTGATTATACATGAGATGTATGATTGTGTGTTTATCGCTTTCAATTGTATGCTAAAAGTGTTTTGCGAAAAGATCCACCACAAAGTTTTGGAATCTATCTAAAATTGGTGCAAATTATATGTATATGATACATAGGAAATCAATTGGATTGATTTGGAAAATTGTTCTTGGATTTTAAGCCCTTGGTCGAAATCCCTATATAATTATAATTAAAATTGTTTTAATTATAATTATTGTGGGGTGGCTGAAAATTTATTAAAATTCTGAATTTTAAAATTTTTGGGTCTAAGGGCATCTTCACAGGAGTACAGGAGAGACTCGCTTATGACTAAAACCCATGCAGGACTCTCCGGGTCGGTCTAGCAATTTGTAACCCTTACATCATTGCACCATGACTTGAGGGTGGCGCCTCATATGGGTTGATTTTAATTAATGGAAATGTTTTGTTAATTAGAGTCATGACTTGAATTTGAATTTGAATTCAAGATTTGATTTTGATATTCAAGATTCAAATTTTGAATTAAAGATATTAGGGTAATATCTTAATTCAATATTGTTGGAAATTAATAAGTTGGTTATAACTTCCTAAGAGTTAGGATTGTTATTTTGATTTATTAAATTCCTTAAAATCAAGGAGGGAGATGACGCATTCTTGTGGGGTCCATGGGCAAGATTTGATCTTGCATTTTGAATCTCAAGATTGCATTTTGAATTCAAATTAAGATTTTAAGGTAATATTTTAATTAAGAATTCAAGGCATAAAATTATAATATTATTGTAATCTTATAATTTTATAATTTGATAATCCACTAATTTAGGCATTCCCTAATTATAATTGTCAAACTCCCCAAACTCTATAAATAGAGGGGGCCAAGTCAAATTTCCTCACTAGTTCACACAAGAGGAAAGTTCGACCTACACCTTTGTGAGACAAAGGAAATCGGCCAACCCTAGTTTTAGAGAGAGAAAGTCGACTTTCTCAAGGAGAGAGAGGAAGTTCGACTTGCACCCTAACTTTAGGTTTTTTGTGTGAGATCAAGAAGGTGGTTCTTGGTTTTAGGCGCCAACTTTAGTCTTGAAGTTCAAGAACAGTTCTTGAATTTCAAGAACCGTAGATAGAGTTCCTGTATTCACTTGGTAAGAAGTGAAGGAGGCTAGCACCTGGGCATCTGCCAAACTGCTCGTGTGGATCACCGGCAGAGAAAGGACACTCGGAGTGGACTTCTCTGAATCGCAAAGTTCAAAAGCTATCGATTGTTTATGGTAAATCACTTTTTGTTTCCTAGTATAAACTCATATAGCGGATCCTGGCAGGAAATCACGAGCTGCGTTATTAATTTAAAGTTTATTTTATTTTTTTGCTTCCGCTGCGCACGCTCGGTGATTTCCCAACAGTGGTATCAGAGCCACCCTATTTTGGGTCTATATTAGTTTTGGTGATTATACATGTGATGTATGATTATGTGTTTACCGTTTTCAATTGTATGCTTAAAGTTTTGCGAAAATCCACCACATGTTTTTGGAACCTATCTAAAAATTGGTTTAAGTATATGTATGTGATACATAGGAAAATCAATCGGGTTGATTTTATAATTTTCTTGAAATTTTAAGTCTTGATCGAAAAACCCTATATATATATATATGTTAATTAAAATTGTTTTGATTATAATATGTGTAGGGTGGTTGAAATTTTTAAATTAAGAATTTATTAATTTTGGGCCAATAATTCGAAATTCTTGAATTTGATTCTTGAATTTTAATTATTGGTACAAGACTTAATTTTAAGAGGGCATGTTAAATTGCACAGACCCTAATTGAACACAATCAAGAAAGTCGTTTTTGATGTGTGTTGTATGTTTTCCGTGTTTATATATATTTATATATGTGAATTGTTCATGTATGTTTAAATATGGTGTTGGATATGGCTCTAGGTATTTTTGGTAAAAACAGCCTGCGTGTCGTCTCCCTGAAATTCTCGATGTAATTTTATTTTGTTTCTACCTCAATGTAAACGAGGTTTTCACGATGTAATTTTATTTTTCTTTTTAGAAAAGTTCTCTCATTGGCTTGAGGGAATTTTAGGGTAGACGAGCCAAATCTGAACACGGTCTTTATCTGCATTTAGTAATTTTTGTATGAGATGCAATCTGCGCTAGATGTATGTGTTGGGATGCGACTTAACATGCTATGTTTTAGATTCACGCATAAATACGTGTTCGATACGAGCGTAGGATTTTGTATGAGATACAAAATTCGTGCAGGTGTAAATATGTATGCGATACATGGGGAATAAACACATGGCACAACTCGTTTAATTTTAAAATTGGATTTAAAATTGAACGAAAACGGAATTTTCAAAATCAAACCCTTTTAAAATCTTAAGTTTTAATGTCATCAATAAAACACCCTGTCGAAACCTTGTTCATCGTAGAGCGGTGATCGCCTCCGCGACACATATCTATTTTTACCTTAGGGAGACACGGGTGAATGGGAGATTCAACGCAACGCCTTGTTGAAATCTAAGTTTGTTAAATGCGGTGATCGCCTCCGTGACACGTGTTTAGTGGGCCTTGATGAAATGGGGTAGGGCTTCGGCCTCGTTGTTTTGAGCCTAGCCATTCACGAGTTTTATTGTGTGACTTAATGGGGTTATCAAATCGGATTTTGACCTCTAGGCATTAGATGTGATAAACATGCCATAATAAGTATCATATGATGATACAGTCCCATAAAGATCTAAGAGTCACATGAGATGTGATTGGTAAAGAGTTACCTACCTAAATAACCTAAGGGTGCATGATCGCCTCCGCGACGGTAAACTTTGGTGAAATATGGGTCTTAGCCACTAATAATAAATTTGTTGGGTTTTATAAAATAGTGGACCATTTTGCTAATTAACTTTCATATCTTAGTTGTAGAATCAATGGCAAACAATAGTTCAACGTTATCACTGCGATCTATCCTTGAGAAGGATAAGTTGTCTGGGACAAACTTCATTGACTGGTTTTATAATTTGAAAATTGTTCTCACCCAACGAAGGAAGCTTTATGTCCTAGAAATCCCTCCTCTGAAGAGCATGCCAAGGACGCTCCAAGAGCTCAAAGAACTGCTTGTGAGAAGCACTTCAATGACTCTGTAGACGTTGCTTGCCTGATGTTAGCCACGATGGTTCAAGAGTTGAACACGGAAATATTGTCGGCTTTTGAGATGGTCACACATCTCAAGGAAATGTTCCAGAACCAGGGGAAAGGGAAGGGCAAAGGAAAGAGGAAGGCTAAAGCCCCGGTTGGTGAGACCAAGCCAGGGGACAAGCCTAACCCACAACCTGCCAAGAAGGCAAAGCCTTCAAAGGATGCGATTTGCCTTTTAAGAAATTGCAAATTGTATTTGGAAGATCAAAAGAAGAAGAAGAGCGGTGAGGTCTCTACTTATGGTATCAACGTTATAGACGTTCGCTTTTCTGCTTTAACCACTTGGGAATTAGATACAACATGTGGTTCTTGTTGGAGATTGTGCCCTAGGGCCAATCATTTGGTATGTGAGAACATACTGGTTGACTAATTTATGGATGATAAATTGAGTCGTTATCATATTATTAGCATGTTTACTATGATAACAATCCCTGATTAATTATGTGATAATTAGTCTAAACTGTCCCCGGTCGCTCATTTGAGTGGGAACTTGAAATGAACTAAGACCAGCATGACCTCAGTGTATAGAGATACATGCACTAGATGCTTTACGTGAGTCATGGTGCAATAAGTAAAGGGTTACAAAGATGCTGGACCGACCCGGAGAGTCCTGCATGGGTTTTAGTCATAACCTAGCCTCTCCTATACACCTGTCACGATAGCCTTAGACCTGAGGTCTTGACTATTCTGGCATTGTAGTTGTCGAACTTTGGCCTAGTCTAACGTTGCCCGTAACAGGGTAGGCATAAGGGCTAGGTACGGGTTTGGTTGATTGCCGTGCTGAGGAATGTGGTTGACCAAGATGGGATTTTTCCCTCATTACGATGAGAGATATCTAACTGGCGCCCTCGATGAGTCTGTCCAAGGAAAGAGTGGCCACTCAGGAAAATGGGACTAACTCAGGAAATCGAGAAAGTTGTGGTTTGGATTATGGATGACTTTCCCATGCCTAATCCATGACCAAGATATTGTGTGACAATAGGGATTATGACAAGGTGGTACTTAGGTTAAGTCGTTAACGTTAAAGCGATAACTCGCGTGTTTTGGGTAGTCGTGATGGCTTGCTAGAGTCCGCTCTCGATTTGTGAGTCATAAGATGGCTTGCTGCCAACTTCACGTGAGGCCTGCTGGGTCACACATGAGCAGGATCAAGATGCTGTTTTGGGACACGAATTAGGGTTAATTCGTGAGTCACTTTGGTGACACAATTTAAGACATAGCTAAATGTCTTAGGACATTGAATCATGTCTTAAATAAATATCTATGATTATGGTATTTAAATTTGTTAGACAAATTTAAATATATATATATATATTAAATAGTTTACAATTAAATTCTTGTTTAAAATATTAGNGTGCAAGATTTGATCTTGCATTTTGAATTATAATATATGTGCAAAATCGAAATTTTAATTAAAATTATTAAGGTAATATTTTGATTATACAATCAAATCCCTCATGACTCATCAAACCAATAGGATTTTAGCAATCAAGATTTGGTTTCAAGATTTGATCTTGACCACCAAGATTTCGAATTGCCCCTAGCATTTTGAATTATAATATTAGTTTAATATTATAAATCAAAGATTTAGGGAATCCTTATCCAAGATTTTAGGGATTCACTAATTGGATTATTGAAACCCTGGTTTTAGGAATGAGAAATATTATTTAAACACACACAAGAGGCAAGTCGTATAAGGCTATCATTTAGAGAGCAAAATTTCGCCTACTTCTCTTAGAGAGAGAGAAAATCGCCAAGCCCTATTTTAGTGAGAGAAAGTCGACTTCCCTCTTAGAGAGAGAAAGTTCGACCTAGCTTTTATTTTTAGGGTTCTTTTGTGTGTTCTTGCGCCACCTTCTTGAAACCAAGAAGTGTTCTTGTTTTCAAGAATCCATAGATATTGGTTCCCGTTTTCACTTGGGAAGAAGTGAAGGAGGCTAGCACCTGGGCATCTGCCAAACTGCTCGTGTGGATCACCGGCAGAGGAAGCACACTTGGAGTGGACTTCTCAACTCGCGAATCCGATAGCACCGATTGAAATTTGGTAAATCTCTTCCTTTACTAATATAAATGTTGATAGTGGATCCTGGAAGGAATCATAGGGAAGCCAAAAATTTTATTTTACCGTGTTTTCCGTTGCGCCGACCCTATGATTTCCCAACAGTGGTATCAAAGCCACGCTACTCATATTTATATTAGTTTGTGTGATTATACATGTGATGTATGATTAGATATTTACAGCTTTTCAATCATATGCTAAGTTTTGCGAAAATTGCCACCACACATGTTTTGGAACATTATCTAAAGAATTGGTGCAAAACTATATGTATGAGATACATATGAAATCAATTGGATTGATTTGAAAACTTCTTAAAATTATGAGTCTTGATCGAACCATACCTATATATTTTAGTTAAAAAGTGTTTTAATTATAATATTTATATGTCTTGGTCGAAAACCCTAATTATATATATTAATTAAAATTGTTTTAATTATAATATATATATAGGGTGGTTGAAATTTTTAAATTAAGAATTTATTAATTTGGGCCAATAATTCAAAATTCATGAATGGGATTCTTGAATTTTAATTATTGGTGCAAGACTCAGTTTTAAGAAGGCATGTTAAATTGCACAAGCCCTAAATTGAAAACAATTTGAAAAATCGTTTTTTCTTATGAGTTGTGATATGTCGTGTGAATATATATTTAATATATGTGAATTGTTCATGTATGATTGGATATGTTGACTGGATATGGCTCTAGGCTTATTTTTGGTAAATACGGCCTGCATGTCGTCTCCCTACGTTCTTGATGTAATTTTATTTTTAATTTTACACCTCAATGTAAAAGAGGTTTTTCCCAATGTAATTTTATTTTTTCTTTTTTAGAAAATTCCCTCTTTGGCTTGAGGGGATTTAGGGTAGATGGGCCATATCCAAGCACGGTTTATTTTATGCATTTAGTTATTTTGTATGAGATGCAAATGGCGCTAGATGTATGTTTTAGGGTGGCGAAAATTTAACATGCGAATTTTAAATTTTAAACGTATATGATACGTGCGTAGTATTTTGTATGAGATACAGAATTCGTACATGTGTCTTAAATGTATTCGGAACATGGGGCGAAGACACATGGCACAACTCGTTCATTTTAAATGAGATTTAAAATTGAATTTTAAAACGGAACTTTAAAAATTAAACCCTTTTAAAATCTTATGTTTTAATGCCATCAATAAAACAACCCTGTTATTTTCTTGATCATCGTGGGGCGGTGATAGCCTCCGCTGCACGTACCCACTTTTATCTTGAGAAGGCATGGGTGAATGGAATTTTCAATGCAATGCCTCATTGAAGTCTTGGTTTGTTGAATGCGGTGATCGCCTCCGCGGCACGTGTTCAATGGGCCTTGATCAAATTTGGTTGGGCTTTTGCCTCGTTGTTTTGAACTTGGCCATTCACAAGTTTTATTGTGTGACTTAATGGGGTTATCAAAACGGTTTTGGACCTCAAGGCATTAGATGGGATAAACATGCCATAAAAAGTATCATATGATGATATAGTCCCATAAAGATCTAAGAGTCACATGAGATGTGATTGGTAAAGAGTTACCTACGTACATAACCTAAGGGTGCATGATCGCCTCCGCGACGGTAAACTTTGGTGAAATATGGGTCCTAGCCACTAATAATAATTTTACTGGGTTTATAAAATGGTGGATTTATATTTTGCTAAATAAACTTTCATATCTAAATTGTAGAATCAAATGGCAAATGTTAGTTCAACGGTTTCACTGCGATCTATCCTTGAGAAGGATAAATTAAATAGGACGAACTTCCTTGTTTGGTTTTTCAAGTTGAGAATTGTTCTCACCCAACAAAGGAAGCTTTATGTCCTGGATAAACCCATCCTTAAGGAGCCTACCAAAGACGCTTCAAGAGCTCAGAAGAATGCTTATGAGAAGCACTTCGATGACTCTTTGGAGGTCTCTTGCCTAATGCTAGACACAATGGTTCCCGAGTTGCAAAAGGACTTGGAAATGTTGATGTCTTTTGAGATGATAACACGTCTCAGGGAAATGTTCCAGCAATAGGTTAGGCGAGAGAGGTATGAGACCACTAAGGCTCTACACTCTTGCAAGATGGCTGAAGGTGAATCCGTAAGTACCCATATCTTGGAGATGAAGGGGTACATAGATCACCTTGGTAGGATGGGATTTCCCATTACTCCAGAGCTTGCGACGGATTTGATCCTGAGCTCGCTGCCTAAAGCTTATGACCAGTTTGTCATGGAGTTTAAGATGAGTGGAATGGAGAAATCAGTTTCTGAGCTGCATATGATGCTTAAGGCTGTTGAAGCATCCATGAAAAGGGCGCCTGCAACAGTCCTGATGGCTCAGAAAGACCAAGGGAAGGGGAAGGGCAAAGGAAAGAGGAAGGCTGACGTCATGGATGGTGAGACCAAGCCAGTGGCCAAGCCCAATCCACAACCTGCCAAGAAGGCAAAGCCCGCAAAGGATGCAATTTGCTTTTTCTGTCAAAAGCCAGGACACTGGAAGAGGAATTGCAAATTGTATATGGAAGATCTAAAGAAACAGAAGAAAGGCGATGAGGCCTCTACTTCAGGTATCTTTGTTATAAGAGTCCTTTTCTACTTAACCACTTGGGTATTAGATACAGCACGTGGTTCTCACATTTGATGTGCAGGGTCTTAGAGACAGTAGAAAGCTGGACAGAAGCGAGATGGACCTGCGTAAAGGCGATGGAGCAAGGGTTGCTGCTATTGCTGTAGGAACATGCGAGCTTGTTTTGCCCTCTGGGCTTATTCATTGTTATTATGTACTTTCTTTAAGTTCAAACAATGTTTCTCTTTCTTATTGGATAAGGAAGTTTTACATGTGTTAACTGTAATGGAAGGAGTTCAATTTATAAAGATAATGTTTATTTGATAATCATTGCATCTTAAAATTGGAACGTCAACGCGATAACAATATTTATAACATTGATACGGAAAGGGATTAAGATTAGCGAATCTAATCCTACAGACCTTTGGCATTGTCGTTTAGGCCATATAAACTAGAAACACCTAGAGAAGCTCCATAAAGATGGACTTCTAAGATCATTTGATTTTGAATCATATGATACTTGCGAATCTTGTCTACTTGGTAAAATGACAAAGGCACGATTCACTGGCCACATGAGAGGGTGTATGACTTATTGGGGATCATACATAGTGATGTATGTGGACCCATGAGTACTTAAGCTAGAGGTGGTTACTCGTACTTAGTTACGTTCACTGACGATTTCAGTAGGATTGACTGGGTCTACCCAATGAAATACAAGTCAGAGTCTTTTGAAATGTTCAAAAGATTTCAAATGAACTAGAGAACCAACTTGACAAGAAAATCAAAGTCCTTCGATTCGATCGAGGAGGCGAGTATTTGAGTCAAGAATTTATTGATCATCTTAGGAGATGTGGGATAGTCCCACAACTTACTCCTCCTGGAACCACACAGAGGAATGGTGTTTCTAAAAGGAGGAATCGAACTTTATGAGATATGGTTCGATCTATGATGAGTCAAGCTGATCTTCCGCCATCCTTTTAGGGGCATGCTTTAGAAACTGCTGGTTTCACACTTAACCGTGTTCCGTCTAAGACAGTTTAGAAGACACCATATGAGATATGGAATGGGAAGAGGCCCATTTAGTCTTACCTCAAGATTTGGGGATGTGAAGTTTATGTTAAGCAACAACCTAACGATAAACTATCTCCCAAAAACCCTCAAGTGTTTATTTGTGGGATACCCCAAGGAAACGAGGGGGTATTATGTCTACTACCCATCTGACAACAAAGTGTTTGTAGTCAGAAATGGATTCCTTTTAAGAGAGGATTTTGTTTCCAAAAGAAACAGTGAGAGTAAGATAGATCATGAAAAGTTCAAGATCCACGAGACACTTCAGAGGCACAGATAGAAACTAGAGAAGAGCCACAAGGCGTTGTGGAAGCTCCTCTAGTAACACAAGGACCACGAAGGTCTGATAGAACACGTTCTCGACCTCAAGGATATGGATCTTTGGTGATTCAGAACAAGGATGTGTTGCTCATGCAGCGTGGTGAGCCTACCACCTATCAAGAAGCTATTATCATTGTTTTGATGAAGCAGTCAAAGAGTTTGGCTTCTTACAAAACTCTGACAAGGCTTGTGTTTACAAGAAGGTTAGTGGGAGCACAATTGTGTTCTTGGTACTATATGTCAATGACATATTACTCATTGGAAATGATATTCCAACCTTGGAGATTGTGAATCTTGCTTGGGAAAATCATTCTCAACGAAAGAATTAGGAGAAGCTGCCTATATCCTAGGCATCAAGATCTATAGAGATAGATCTCGAAGGCTTCTTAAATTAAGTCAGTGTACATACTTGGATAAGATACTGAAGGGGTTCAGTATGCGAGATTCCAAGAAGTGATTCATAGTGATGAATCGTGGTTTGCCCTGAGCATGACGAACCGGTGCCAACAAGACCCTGGTGAGGATCATTGGACCGCTATCAAAGAAATCCTTTAGTACTTAAGAAGAACTAAGGATGAATTCTTGGTTTATGGTGGAACTAATGTGTAATTGGTTACACAGGTACCCGTTTTCCAAACCACCCAAGATGTTTTAAATCGCAGTTTGAATATGTATTTCTCCTGAACGGTAGCATCGTGAGTTGGAAAGGTTCCAAGTAGAGGACTATTACTGATTCTACAACATAAGGTTGGTCGGGTGGAGACGCGAACCGTAAAACTTGTGTCTGAGGTAATTTTTGTGGTCACCCTGTGGAGACAGGAAAGACACCAAATGGGACTGGGTCCCCACTGATGTTCCGACAGTGGAATATATATGTATATATATATATACTCTCAGACGTTATCACCATGGGATGGTGAATATGAAGGGTAGCAGTCGAGGATAATTTTGTCGATCCTCTTACGAAATCCCAAGCACGGGTATTACACGGATGCCATGTAATGTCAATGGAGATTGAACACATTAATGGATGTTCCTAGTGTAGGAACAGTTTGATTAATGATTGTACCTAGTGCAAGTGGGAGTCTGTTGGAGATTGTGCCCTAGGGCCAATCATTTGGTATGTGAGAACATACTGGTTGACTAATTTATGGATGATAAATTGAGTCGACATCATATTATTAGCATGTTTACTATGATAACAATCCCTGATTAATTATGTGATAATTAGTCTAAACTGTCCCTGGTCGCTCATTCGAGTGGGAACTTGAAATGAACGAAGACCAGCATGACCTCGGTGTATAGAGATACATGCACTAGATGCTTTACGAGAGTCATGGTGCAATAAGTAAAGGGTTACAAAGTTGCTGGACCGACCCGGAGAGTCCTGCATGGGTTTTAGTCATGAGCTAGCCTCTCCTGTACACCTGTCACGATAGCCTTAGACCTGAGGTCTTGACTATTCCGGCATTGTAGTTGTCGAACTTTGGCCTAGTCTAACGTTGCCCGTAACAGGGTAGCCATAAGGGCTAGGTACAAGTTTGGTTGATTGTCGTGCTGAGGAATGTGGTTGACCAAGATGGGATTTTGTCCCTCATTACGATGAGAGATATCTAACTGGCGCCCTCGATGAGTCTGTCCAAGGAAAGAGTGGCCACTCAGGAAAATGGGACTAACTCAGGAAATCGAGAAAGTTGTTGTTTGGATTATGGATGACTTTCCCATGCCTAATCCATGACCAAGATATCGTGTGACAATAGGGATTATGACAAGGTGGTACTTAGGTTAAGTCGTTAACGTTAAAGCGATAACTCGTGTGTTTTTTGTAGTCGTGATGGCTTGCTAGAGTCCGCTCTCGATTTGTGAGTCATAAGATGGCTTGCTGCCAACTTCACGTGAAGCCTGTTGGGTCACACATGAGCAGGATCAAGATGCTGTTTTGGGACACGAATTAGGGTTAATTCTTGAGTCACTTTGGTGACACAATTTAAGACATAGCTAAATGTCTTAGGACATTGAATCATGTCTTAAATAAATATTTATGATTATGGTATTTAAATTTGTTAGACAAATTTAAATATATATATATATATATATTAATTGTTAAATAGTTTACAATGAAATTCTTGTTTAAAATATTAGGGGATGATAAATTAAATAAGTTTCCTAAAAGTTAGGGAATTATTGATTTATTAAATTCACTAATATTTGGGGAAACAAGATAGAGGGTGGCGCCTCTTTGGTCTTATTTAATTAATGAAAATGTTTTATTAATTAAATAAAAAAATAACAAGGTTGAATTTTGAATTCAAAATAATGTATCTTTTAGAAAAGATATAGGATTTGAATTAAAGATATTAAAGTAATATTTTAATTCAATAATCTTGGAAAATAATAAATTGGTTTCCTAAAGAGTTAGGAATGTTTTTGATTTATTAGATTTCCTAAATATGGGATTGAGGATGGCGCATATATCATGGCTTGGGGTGCAAGATTTGATCTTGCATTTTGAATTATAATATATGTGCAAAATCGAAATTTTAATTAAAATTATTATGTTAATATTTTGATTATAAAATCAAATCCCTCATCATGACTCATGCAACCAATAGGATTTTAGCAATCAAGATTTGATCTTGGCCACCAAGATTTCGAATTGCCCCTAGCATTTTGAAATATAATATTAGTGTAATATTATAAATCAAAGATTTAGGGAATCCTTATCCAAGATTTTAGGGATTCACTAATTGGAATATTGAAACCCTAGTTTTAGGAATGAGAAATATTATTTAAACACACACAAGAGGCAAGTCGTATAAGGCTATCATTTTGAGATCAAAATTTCGCCTACTTCTCTTAGAGAGAGAGAAAATCGCCAAGCCCTATTTTAGTGAGAGAAAGTCGACTTCCCTCTTAGAGAGAGAAAGTTCGACCTAGCTTTTATTTTTAGGGTTCTTTTGTGTGTTCTTGCGCCACCTTCTTGAAACCAAGAAGTGTTCTTGTTTTCAAGAATCCATAGATATTGGTTCCCGTTTTCACTTGGGAAGAAGTGAAGGAGGCTAGCACCTGGGCATCTGCCAAACTGCTCGTGTGGATCACCGGTAGAGGAAGCACACTTGGAGTGGACTTCTCAACTCGCGAATCCGATAGCACCGATTGAAATTTGGTAAATCTCTTCCTTTACTAATATAAATGTTGATAGTGGATCCTGGAAGGAATCATAGGGAAGCCAAAAATTTTATTTTACCGTGTTTTCCGCTGCGCCGACCCTATGATTTCCCAACAGTTCTCACATTTGATGTGAAGGGTCTTAGAGACAGTAGAAAGCTGGACATAAGCGAGGTGGACCTACGTGTGGACAATGGAGCAAGAGTTGATGCTGTTGCTGTAGGAACATACGAGCTTGTGTTGCCCTCTGGGCATATTTTATAATTGTTATTATGTACTTTCATTGAGTTCAAACAGTGTTTCCCTTTCTTACTTGGATAAGGAAGGTTTTACATGTGTAAACGGCAATGGAAGGTGTTCAATTTATAAAGATGATGTTTATTTGCTTATGGTGATTTGCAAGATAATCATTACGTCTTGAAATTAGAACGACAACACGATAACAATATCTATAACATCGATACGGAAAGGGATTAAGATTAACGAATCAAATCCTACGCCTAGAGAAGCTCCATAAGGATGGACTTCTAAGCTCATTTGATTTTGAATCATATGATGCTTGCAAATGTTGTCTACTTGGAAAGATGACAAAGGCGCCATTCACTGGCCACAGTGAGAGGGATAACAATTGTTCCTTATCCAAATAAGAAAGTGAAATAATATTCGAACTTAACGAAGGTACGTAATAAAAATTGTTCAAAACAAAAATAAGGCCAGTGGGTAAAACAAGCTCGTATGTTCCTACGGCTACTGCAACAACCCTTGCTCCATTACCCACTCGTAGGTCCACCTCGCTTCTGTCCAGCTTCCTTGTGTCTCTAAGACCCTGCACATTTGTACAAATGTGAGAACCACATGTTCTCCATGTTCTCCATGTTCTTTTGTTTTTTGGGGACCATAGTGGCTAGCATCAGGCAAGCGACATCCACAACATCATTGAAATGCTTCTCATAAGCAGTTCTATCAGCTCTTGGAGCGCTGGCTGCAGGCTCAGCAGGGCAGGGTATTTCTAGGACATACAATTTTCTTTCCTGGGTGAGAACAATTCTCAAGTTTCGATACCAGTCAAGAAAGTTTGTCCCAGACAACTTATCCTTCTCAAGGATAGATCGTAGTGATAATGTTGAACCATTGGTTGCCATTTGTTTCTACAATTTTAAGATATGAAAGTTTAATTAGCAAAATATATCCACCATTTTATAAAACCCAGAAAATTATTATTAGGGGCTAAGACCCATATTTCACCAAAGTTTACCGTCGCGGAGGCGATCATGCACCCTTAGGTTATTTAGGTAGGTAACTCTTTACCAATCACATCTTATGTGACTCTTAGATCTTTATGGGACTGCATCATCATATGATACTTATTATGGCATGTTTATCCCATCTAATGCCTTGAGGTCCAAAACCGTTTTGATAACCCCATTAAGTCACACAATAAAACTTGTGAATGGCCAAATTCAAAACAACGAGGCAAAAGCCCAACCAAATTTGATCAAGGCCCATTGAACACGTGCCGCGGAGGCGATCACCGCATTCAATAAACCAAGACTTTAATGAGGCGTTGCGTTGAAAATTCCATTCACCCGTGTCTCCTCAAGATAAAAGTGGGTACGTGCAGCGGAGGCTATCACCGCCCCACGATGATCAAGAAAATAACAGGGTTGTTTTATTGATGGCATTAAAACTTAAGATTTTAAAAAGGGTTCAATTTTAAATTGTTCCGTTTTGGTTCAATTTTAAATCCAATTTTAAAATTAAACGAGTTGTGCCATGTGTTTTCCCGCATGTATCATATACATTTAAAACACGTTCACGAATTTTGTATCTCATACAAAATCCTACACTCGTATCGTATACGTAATTGTCCGTGAGAATAAAAACGTTGCATATTAAAAATGCACCCCTAAAACATACATCTAGCGCAGATTGCATCACATACAAAATACTAAATGCACAAATATAACCGTGTTTAGATATGGCCCATCTACCCTAAATTCCCTCAAGCCAATGAGAGAACTTTGCTAAAAAGAAAAAAGATTACATTGGGAAAGCCTCAGTTACATTGAGGTGAAAAATAAAATAAAATTACACCCAGAAATTTAGGGAGACGACACGCAGGCCGTATTTACCAAAAATACCTAGAGCCATATCCAACACCACACCCATACATGAACAATTCATATATTTAAAACATACACGGCTATCATACCAAAAACACAACAAAACGATATAATTGTGGTTCAATTAGAGTTTGTGCAATTTAACATGCCTCTTGAAATTAGGTACTGTACCAATAATTAAAATTCAGGAATCAAATTCAAGAATTCGAATTATTGGTCTAAAATTAATAAATTCTAAATTTAAAATTTTCTACTTCCCTATAATATTATAATTAAAACAATTTTAACTACAATATATATAGGGTTCGACCAAGACCCAAAATTTCAAGAAAATTCTTTAAATCAATCCAATTGATTTCCTATGTATCAAATACATAAACTTGCACCAATCTTTTAGATTAGGTTCGAAAAACATGTGGTGGATTTTCGCAAAACCTTTAAGCATACGATTAAAAACTATAAACACCCAACATACATCTCATGTATATCACAATACTAGTATAAACATACAATTAACCTAGCTCTGATACCACTGTTGGGAAATCACAGAGGGAGCGCAGCGGAAAAATTAAAAAAATTAAAACTTATTAAATATGCTAACTCTGTGATTCCTTCCAAGATCCACTAATTATATTTATACCAGGAAAGTAAAGATGTTTACCTATATTTCAATCGGTGACTTATCGTGTTCGCGAATTTGAGAAGTCCACTCCGAGTGTCCTTCCTCTACCGGTGATCCACACGAGCAGTTTGGCAGATGCCTAGGTGCTAGCCTCCTTCACTTCTTCCCAAGTGAATGCGGGAACTCTATCTATGATTCTTGAATGATCAAGAACCGTTCTTGATTCTCAAGATTGATTGGGGTGTACTAATATTATCAGGTGCAGGTCTAACTCTCTTTCTCCAAGAAAAAAAACAACTCACTCTCACAATATTAGGACTTGGCGAATTTTTACTCTCAATAGGGCACTAAGCGAAATTCTTAGTCTCACCAAGAATTGGATGTGTGTTATTCTTGTGTTAGGCGCCTAGGCCTCTATTTATAGCTTCCTCATTCCCAATCTTAGGGAATCCTAATCCAATTAGTAAATCCCTAAGATATTGAATATCTTAATATATCTCAGTATAACTTTTGATTTATAATATCTCACTTAATATTATAATTCAAAATTCAATAGGTGGCAATTTAAATTTGAGACTCAAAATCAAATCTTGAAATCAAATCTTCATTGCTCAAATCCTATTGGTTGGAATGAGTCATGAGGAATTGATTTTATAATTTAAAATATTACTTTAATATTTTATATCATAATTTCGATTTGCACATATCTTTTAAACTTAAAGTGCAAGATCAAATCTTGCACTCCAAGAAACTAAGATAGGCGCCATCCTCAAGAGGAATTCTATAACAACCCAACTT
The DNA here is from genome assembly GCA_003254925.1 of Chamaecrista fasciculata. Lineage (NCBI taxonomy): Eukaryota > Viridiplantae > Streptophyta > Magnoliopsida > Fabales > Fabaceae > Chamaecrista > Chamaecrista fasciculata. The sequence continues at coordinate 30,857 of QANZ01012985.1, forward strand.
CTTAGGTAGTTATAACTAACTTTGTTAATTCCTAACAATATTGAATTAAAATATTACTTTAATATCTTTAATTCAAATTCTATATCTTTTCAAAAAGATATTGTTTGAATTCAAAATTCAAACCTTGTCATCTTTAATTAATAAAAACATTTTGATTAATCAAAATAAGACTAAAGAGGCGCCACCCTCATTCCTTGTTTACCCAATATTAGTGAATTTAGTAAATCAATAATTCCCTAACTTTTAGGAAACTTATTTAATTTATTATTCCCTAATATTTTAAACAAGAATTTAATTGTAAACTATTTAACAATTAATATATATATTTAAATTTGTCCAACAAATTTAAATACCATAATCATAGATATTTATTTAAGACAAGATTTAATGTCCTAAGACATTCAACTATGTCTTAAATTGTGTCACCAAAGTGACTCACGAATTAACCCTAATTCGTGTCCCAAAATAGCATCTTGATCCTGCTCATGTGTGACCCAGCAGGCCTCACGTGAAGTTGGCAACAAGCCATCTTATGACTCACAAGTCGAGAGCGGACTCTAGCAAGCCATCACGACTACCCAAGACACGTGAGTTATCGCTTCAACGTTAACGACTTAACCTAAATACCACCTTGTCATCATTCCTATTGTCACACGATATTTTGGTCATGGATTAGGCACGGGAATGTCATCCATAATCCAAACCACAACTTTCTCGATTCCCTGAGTTAGTCTCATTTTCCAGCGTGGCCACGCATTTCTTGGACAGACTCATCGAGGGCGCCAGTTAAATATCTCTCATCTTAATGAGGGACAAAATCCCATCTTGGTCAACCACATTCCTCTGCACGGTAATCAGCCAAACTCGTACCTAGCCTGTATGGCTACGCTGCTACGGGTAACGTTGGTCTAGGCCAAAGTTTGACAACTACAATGCCGGAATAGTCAAGACCTCAGGTCTAAGGCTATCGTGACAGGTGTACAGGAAAGGCTAGCTTATGACTAAACCCATGCAGGATTCTCCGGGTCGGTCCAGCAACTTGTAACCCTTACATGATTGCACCATGACTCTCGAGAAGTATCTAGTGCATGTATCTCTATACACCGAGGTCATGCTGGTCTTGGTTCATTTACGTTCCCACGTGAATGATCGACCAGGGACAGTTTTAGATTAATTATCATATAATTAATCAAGGACTGTTATCATAGTAAACATGCTAATAATATGATAACAACTCAATTTATCATCCATAAATTAGTCAACCAGTATGTTCTCACATACCAAATGATTGGCCCTAGGGCACAATCTCCAACAATGTCTACTACCCATCTGACAAACAAAGTGTTTGTAGTCAGAAGTGGATTCCTTTTAGAAAAGGATTTTGTTTCCAAAAGAAACAGTGGGAGTAAGATAGATCTTGAAGAGGTTCAAGATCCACAAGACACTCTAGAGGCGCAGACGGAAACTAGAGAAGAGCCACAAGACGTTGTGGAAGCTCCTCTAATGACCCAAGAACCATGAAGGTCTGATAGAACACGTTCTCAACCTCAAAGATATGGATGTTTGATGACTGAGAACAAGGATGTGTTGCTCATGGAGCGTGGTGAGCCTACCACCTATGAAGAAGCTATCGTGAATCCCAACTCTGAGAAATGGGTTGAAGCCATGAAGGCTGAGATGCAATCCATGTACGACAACAAGGTATGGACCTTGGTTGGTCCACCTGAAGGTGTAAAAGCCGTAGGGTGCAAGTGGGTTTTCAAGGAGAAAACCGACATGGATCGCAACGTTAATGTCTTCAAGGCTAGGCTAGTTGCAAAGGGGTTCACTCGACGTCATGGTATCGACTATGATGAAACGTTTTCGCCAGTTGCAATGGCCAAGTCCATTAGGATCCTCCTTGCCATAGCCGCATATTATGACTATGAGATATGGCTAATGGATGTCAAAACAACATTCCTTAATGGAAGGCTGCCCGAGGATGTGTACATGACACAACCTGAGGGGTTTGTATGTCTAGAGGAACCAGAGAAGGTATGCAAGCTCCAGAGATCCATTTATGGATTGAGGCAAGCATCCCGAAGTTGGAATCATCGTTTTGATGAGGTAGTCAAAGAGTTTGGCTTCTTACAAAACCCTGATGAGCCTTGTGTGTACAAGAAGGTTAGTGGGAGCACGATTTTGTTCTTGGTGCTTTATGTCGATGACATATTGCTCATTAGAAATGATATTCCTACCTTGGAGATTGTGAAATCTTGGTTGGAAAAATCATTCTCAATGAAGGACTTAGGAGAAGCTGCCTATATTCTAGGCATCAAGATCTATAGAGATAGATCTCGAAGGCTTCTTGGATTAAGTCAGATTCAAAGAAGGGATTCATACCGATGAATCATGGTTTAGTCCTGAGCAAGAAACAGTGTCCCAAGACACTTGTTGAGCGAGGGGGGCATGAGTGGTATCCCTTATGCTTCGACAATAGGATCCATCATGTATGTCATGCTGTGTACTCGACCCGATGTGTCGTTTGCCCTGAGCATGACGAGCCAGTTCCAACAAGACCCTGGTGAGGATCATTGGACCGTTGTCAAAGACATCCTTAAGTACTTGAGAAGGACTAAGGATGGATTCTTGGTTTAGGTGGAACCGATGTGTAATTGGTTACACGGATGCCCGTTTTTCAAACCAACCAAGATGAATTTACATCGTAGTATGGATACGTGTTTTCTCCTGAACGGTGGCATCGTGAGTTGGAAAGGTTTCAAGCAGAGCACGATTGCTGATTCTACAACGTAGGGTTGGTCGCGTGGAGACCCAAACCGTAAAACTAGTGTCTGAGGTATGCTTGGTGGTCACCCTGTGGAGACAGGAAAGACACCATATGGGACTGGGTCCCCACTGATGTTCTGACAGTGATATATACACAGACGTTGTCACCTTGAGATGGTTAACAGAGGTGATGTCAAGATATGTGAAGTAGCAGTCGAGGATAATGTTGCCGATTGTTAGCAGCTCTATTATGCTTATTTTCAGACCAAATTGTTCCATTTTATCAGTCACTAAATCCACTTTATCGCCTTTTTAATTATAGTTTTGTTGGCTGCCTCTTCTTTCTCTAATTTTGCCTAATTTCAAGTACTATGGGCATAGGACTAATTCCCCTTTTCATTTGCATATTTCAGTCCTATGGGCATAGGACTAATTCTCTTTTCACTGCAGTAACTTCTTAATCCGAATTCTCTTTTCTTTTAGGGACCAATCTGTTGCTGCCACCTCAGCCTTCTATTTGGAGGAATTCTCAGACTCATTTAGTGATGGTCATGTGCCAAGCATGTGCCAAGGGTTTTATTTTGGAAAGGGGAAGCATATTTAAAGAGAGGATGACCTTTTTGAAGGACCCATTATTGGTTCCCATAATTTAAAGGGGAAGCATATTTGAAAAGGGGGAGAACGCATTATTGGAGGCAGAGACGCATTTTCTGGGAAGCTGAAGCAGGGAGCTCGTTTTGAAGGACCCAATCCACCATTTGTTCACTCTTTCCTCAGATTTGCTAGCTTTTCTTCTCTCCCTAGCTTTAATTTCGTTCTTGTAATGAATCTTAGAGTCTAGACCTCTAATCTAGCTTGGTTGTATAGAGATATGGAGGATATCATGTTTTGAGACTATACTTTGATCTTAATGCAATCTTATTTTCCTTTGAGTTTTGATTCTCTCTCTGAATTAATTTTATGATTGTCTTAGATGGATTATGTTAGAGAGCTCCTAATTGTATTTCATTCATGATTAATCTTGTCATCTAGGCTCAAATCTTTGTTTGATGTTTAGAGAAGTGACACATGCTTTGTTAGTAGAATAGCTTCATTTCTATTTTCAAAAGTATAAGAAGGAATCTCTAGTTTAGCTACCACCACTGAGACCTAGTTAAATTAGGCTTAGTTCATCTCTTGTTATAATTGTTCTTGAACTTGAGAGTCTGTTACTTAAGAGTTTGAGATAAATGAAGGTAGGTCGGTTCCAACTTCTGATTTTGTGAGATATTGATGAAATCTAACTTTTCTTCAAGCTAAGCAAACTCAAGGTTATAAGATGTTTTTTCAATGATTAACATGAGAAACTCCATTTCAATATGCAACCCGGCTAGATGTTTTTATTGCTGAATTTTCTTAACCCGTTTTCTCACTTACTTTGTTATCGAATCCTCAATCCAATTTGCTTCTCTTTACTTTAGTTTTTCACCATTTAGAGTCTTAATTCACAACCCATTCCATTCTAAGTTTCGTTGTTATTTTCAAACTTGAATCCTAGTCATTCTTCCCCGTTGGACTCGACCCTACTCACCGCTATATGCAAAATTAAGGAATTCAAGTAGTAGGATTAATTTGTTGGTTTCGACAATTAACAAATTTTGGCGTTGTTGCCAAACGGGGACCGAATGACTGATTTTGAGTTTTTTTTTTCTTATGACCAGGACAGCTTGGAGTGGAGAAGATTTCTTTAATGTTACGATTGGAAGACAAGTTAATAATTGAGGAAAGGAGCTGAGTTTGTTAAACAAGTTCTTGATACTTAAATTTCAGGTTTTGGATTGAAGATACATCTTATATCATGGAGAAAGAAACTGAAGCGAGCACACCATCTATGGAAACAAGGTTCAATCAACTTGTTGATATGTACCAACATATCACTAGTTTGATGTATAATATGATGGTTGGGCAAGCCACTCAAGCAAGTTGTTGTGGAATTTGTGGAATGATAGGTCACCCCACTTATATGTGTCACACTCATTCATTTGATGGGTTTCAACAAAGAAATTATGACTCATTTTCTTATGGATACAACCCCATTTTGAGTCAAGATTACCAAAACTTCAATTATGGGGCACAACAACCTAATTTTCAACATTTCCATCACGGGCTAGTAGTTCCATCTTCTTCCTCTAGCAATGATTCTTCATTGGCAGACGTGATCAACTCATTGGCTTTGAATACTCAGCAATATCCGAATGTAGCCATTCAATTTCAAAAGGAAAATCTGCATTTTCAAGCTGAGACTCATGCTAACATTCAAAATTTGGATAGCAAGATCAATTCAAGCCTTCAAAACCTGGAGCATCAATTTAGCCAATTGGCTACATCTGTGGTCAAGCTTGAGTCACAATGTAAGCTTCCCTCTCAAAATGAAGTGAATGCCAACCACATTGCATGTTCTGTCACCTGAAAAATGGAAAGGAATTGGCGGATCCACCCAGCTGGTCTCGTTATGCCCATAGCACTGCAGAACCTGAGATAGTGCAGAATTCTGACTCTGTACCAGCAGCAAAAAAATCATCTCAGACTCCTAGCTTTATTGTGAGACCTCCTTTCCCTCAAAGATTTCAGAAATCTAACAAGGAAAGGGATGATAAAGAAATTTTGGAGACATTTAGAAAGGTGGCTGTGAACATTCCTTTTTTGGATGCTATCAAGAATATGCCAAGCTATGAGAAGTTTCTCAAGGAGCTTTGTACTAACAGGAAGAAATTGGCTGAAAATGAAAAAGTTCAAATGGCACAAAATGTTTCAGCCATTATTCAAAAGAAGCTGCAACCCAAGTGTAGAGACCAAGGAATGTTTTCTATTCCAAGCAGAATTGGGAATGTGTATATTGAGCAGGCTATGTGTGACCTTGGTGCCTCTATAAATGTCATGCCACTATCTTTGTATTCCACTCTCAATGCTGGAGAACTTAAAAAGACAAATTTGATTCTTCGATTGGCTGACAAATCATATGTGTACCCTAAGGGAGTTCTAGAAGATGTGTTAGTGCAAGTTGATGGCTTAGTGTTTCCAGCAGACTTTTATGTTTTGGATATGAAGGATGATCATTCTGAGAAACGACATGATATATTGCTGGGAAGACCATTTCTAAGTACTGCCAAGACAAAGATTGATGTTTATGAAGGCACTTTCTCAATGGAATTTGATGGAGAAGTTGTAAAGTTTAATGTCATGAAGTCTCCTAATGAAGTTTCTTCAGTTTGTAAAGTTGAGATTGTTGATTTTGGGATACAAGAAGTGTTGGAATTTCCTCCACAGGATGAATCAGATATTGTTTTAGATGCAAGCATCAACAAGGACTGCTTTGAGAAGCTTAAGAAAGATGATGAAACTCATGAAGCATGTGAGGAAGTTGTGTTTCAAGGAATTGGTATAACAGTAAGACGTAATTCAGAGTGGGTTGCAAATATCATTCCAAAGCCTCCTTGGTTGACTACATCAATTGAGAAAATTGAATGTGTGAAGAGTGCTAATTTACCTCCAAAGTTATCTTGGTTGAGCAAAATTATGGAGAGGAGTAATTTTGAAGATGACATTATGATTTCAAAGCCACCTTGGTGCAATGTGACTTTGGCTCCTTTCAAGAATGCTGAGAATGATGTTTTTGAGCCACCATGACGATCAGGGAAGTGTTCTTTACTCTAATAGTTAGTTGTTTAGTTTGCTTAATTTACATGTTTTAATTTTTGTGATTATGTGATTTTCTTTTATTTTATCTTTAGAAAAAAAACAAGAGAAATACCAAACAAAAATACTCTATCTATACTTATACTATATTCAGAAACACAAACAAAAATATACATATATATATACTTACATATTTTTATACTTGCTTTGTTATGGGCATAGTATTAATTTCGCCCTGATCCTTTATTCTATCTTGTTATGGGCATAGTACCAATTTTGTTCTGATACTTTGTGCCTTTTTGTTAAGGGCATAACGCTTTTGCAGGACTAAAATGACATGGCAAGTATTCATCTTCTTCAACTCCATTCCAGGCCTGCATCTCTCTTTCAGTTTCTAGGCCTGCTTTCATGGAGTTTTGTCTTTCTTTTCATTTTGGGCCTTTTATTTTTTCTTCAGGCCCTTTCCCTTTTATTTTCTGATATACACATATTTACATAATTATATATTTTAGCTTAAGTTTTTTATTTTATTACTCCTTTTTGTTATTTTTGTTTTTACTTATTCCCTTTTTTTTTCACTCTTCCTATTTTCACTTTTCACAATTACTTTCACCGTGTCTTGAAACCCTAGCAGAGCAAAGCCACGCGACTCTTCCCTTTTCCCCACCAAACTCGTCGTGCTTCTTCCTTCCACCACCATAGTTGTTCGCCAGCGCTCGTGCTCTGAGTTCGTGCTGCTCTGGTTCTCGCTCGCTGCGTTCTTGTTCCTCTGCTCGTCGCGCGCTGTGGCCATTTTCGCGCTGAGTGGGTTAGCTTTGCTCGTAGCGCGCTGCTGTGGTGAGTCTGCTCTGTGAGTTGCTGTGGTGGTTCGTTTGCTCGTCGTGAGTTCGCGCTGCTGTAGTGAAGGCGTTCTGCTCTGTACGCGCTGCTGTGGAGTTTGCTCTGTTCGTCGCTGTGCTGGGTTTCCATCTTCTAGGGTTTGCGTTTCTTTTTCTTTCATTTTTTTTTCAGTTTTTTCTAGTAGTTTTTAGTTGATTATTTAGTTTATAGTTGATTTTGCTGCTTAGATGTTTAGGTCTTTATTGTTTTGATTTTTGGTGTTTGTGGATTTTGTGATTGTTACTTGTTTTTTTTGGGTGCTTGCTGATTTCAATCTCCCTCAATTTGCTTGACTGTTAGTTAGTTCTCTAATTTGCTCTAGGCCTAGGTTTTCTGTTAGGTATATGCTATATGTTCCTGTTCATTGCTAAATTACAGAATTAGTTAATTTGTGTGAGATTGTGAGTCACATGTTGCTGAACTTTTCTAATCTTGTGTGTGCTGGTTTGTGAGTGCTTGCTTGGTTGTATTTTGGCTATTGTGTTGTGCTGAAAATTCATTGCTATGGCTCCCACTAGGCGTTCCTCTTTGCATCTCCAAGCCACTAGCTCACAACCCTCATCATTTACTCTAGCAACCACATCCCATTTAGCCAGCACCTCTAAAAATGCAGCCCCTCCCCCTAATTTCCATGTGCCACTTGGATCTTTCTTGCCTTTATACCATGTACCTTATTACCCGTCGTCCAGACGACACTGTTTTTCTTCGTTTTACAGGTACTCGAGGGCAGACTAGAAATGACACGATTTCTCTAGAGGCGTTTAATATTTTTGCGAGAAAAAGTTGAGTTGTTGACCACTGAACTCACCAGGCTCAAGCTTCCTCTTGGTCCTCAACTCGCTGTTCAGTGACAGGGAGTGCTCTTCCCCCTTTTACTTTTTTGTCCTCTTCTATAACTGTATATCTGTTGCATTGAGGACACTGCATTTTTCAAGTGTGGGGGAGGGTTTTGGCACTCTGTTTTGACTATTTTTCTTGCTTCCAGCTGTTGTTTTTTTGTGCTTTTGGTCTGATTTCTTTGGTTTGTTTTGATGAGTTGCTTGACATTGTTTTTCCCATTCTTGAGTAGTTTTTGTCCTCTCCCCATTGCCTTTAACTCAATGATTCTCCTATAGTTGCTGAATTGATTTTTGTCACATCATCACTTTCTTTTCCATTTCAGATTATTCTCCCATTCATGAGTAGTTGACTTTCCCTTCCAAATGTGTAGCTATTTTACTATTGGGCTGATTAAGAATTTGAGTTTTTTAATTTTGTTTGGTTGGTTCTTCTGCTGTCCAGTAATTTGTTTCCTCTTTGTTCCTATTTTCCTTTGAAAAAAAAAAGAGAGAGAGCTTTGTGTTTAATTTTCTGTTCCAATGGCTCAAAGAGCTATGAACAGTGCTAGTAGCCACATAGAGCTGTGATCTCCTGAGTAACCGGGGGTAGGTGCCTAAGAAAGCATTTACTTTCGCGTCAAAAGGGTTATGACACTCTAGGCAAGAGTAAAGGCACTCTTAAAAGAAAAAAAAAAAGTTAAAATAAAAAGAGTCAAGGTCAATTGAGTAACCGGGGATGCGCACCTAAGAGAAGTATGCATTTTCGCGTCAAAAGGTTGATCCTTTGATCTCTCCAAAAAAAAAAAAGAAGAAAAAAAAAAGAGAAACAATAAGTAAGTTGAATAGGAATTAGAGGAATTTTAGTTGCTTGCTCAGTAGAGGTTCCAACCTTCTTAATTCTTAATCTCTCCTTCTTGGTTTGCTTGATTTGTTTGATGGTTGCCATTTGGAAGGTGCTTAAGGCTTGCATTTGTGTGATAATGTTTAATTTCTCTTTCTCTCTCAATTTTAAAGTTTGCTTGCTGTTTAATTTGTTTTGGAAGCTTAAGTTTTGGTGTGGCTTTTCAATTCAGTCCCTTGTGCTAATTTAGTTTTGGGTTAATTGTTTTGGGGGGAACTTTTGTTGAATATGCTTGAGGACAAGCATTGTTTAAGTGTGGGGGAATTTGTTAGCATCTCTATTATGCTTATTTTCAGACCAAATTGTTCCATTTTATCAGTCACTAAATCCACTTTATCGCCTTTTTCATTATAGTTTTGTTGGCTGCCTCTTCTTTCTCTAATTTTGCCTAATTTCAAGTCCTATGGGCATAGGACTAATTCCCCTTTTCATTTGCATATTTCAGTCCTATGGGCATAGGACTAATTCTCTTTTCACTGCAGTAACTTCTTAATCTGAATTCTCTTTTCTTTTAGGGACCAATCTGTTGCTGCCACCTCAGCCTTCTGTTTGGAGGAATTCTCAGACTCATTTAGTGATGGTCATGTGCCAAGCATGTGCCAAGGGTTTTATTTTGGAAAGGGGAAGCATATTTAAAGAGAGGATGAATTGAGAAAAGGGGGAGAATGCATTATTGGAGGCAGAGACGCATTTTCTGGGAAGCTGAAGCAGGGAGCTCGTTTTGAAGGACCCAATCCACCATTTGTTCACTCTTTGCTCAGATTTGCTAGCTTTTCTTCTCTCCCTAGCTTTAATTTCGTTCTTGTAATGAATCTTAGAGGCTAGACCTCTAATCTAGCTTGGTTGTATAGAGATATGGAGGATATCATGTTTTGAGACTATACTTTGATCTTAATGCAATCTTATTTTCCTTTGAGTTTTGATTCTCTCTCTGATTTAATTTTATGATTGTCTTGGATGGATTATGTTAGAGAGCTCCTAATTGTATTTCATTCATGATTAATCTTGTCATCTAGGCTCAAATCTTTGTTTGATGTTTAAGGAAGTGACACATGCTTTGTTAGTAGAATAGCTTCATTTCTATTTTCAAAAGTATGAGAAGGAATCTCTAGTTTAGCTACCACCACTGAGACCTAGTTAAATTAGGCTTAGTTCATCTCTTGTTATAATTGTTCTTGAACTTGAGAGTCTGTTACTTAAGAGTTTGAGATAAATGAAGGTAGGTCGGTTCCAACTTCTGATTTTGTGAGATATTGATGAAATCTAACTTTTCTTCAAGCTAAGCAAACTCAAGGTTATAAGATGTTTTGTCAATGATTAACATGAGAAACTCCATTTCAATATGCAACCCAGCTAGATGTTTTTATTGCTGAATTTTCTTAACTCGTTTTCTCACTTACTTTGTTATCGAATCCTCAATCCAATTAGGTTCTCTTTACTTTAGTTTTTCACCATTTAGAGTCTTAATTCACAACCCATTCCATTTTAAGTTTCGTTGTTATTTTCAAACTTGAATCCTAGTCTTTCTTCCCCGTTGGACTCGACCCTACTCACCGCTATATGCAAAATTAAGGAATTCAAGTAGTAGGATTAATTTGTTGGTTTCGACCCCTGACAAGTTTTGATCCTCTTACTAAACCTCTAGCACGGGTCGTACATGAAACGCCTGTTGGAGATTGTGCCCTAAGGCCAATCATTTTATTTGATAAATATGTTGTGAACATATTATTAATTTATGGAAGATAAATTAATGAGTTGTCATATTATTTGCATGTTTACTATGATGACATCCATGATTAATTATGAGATAATTAATCTAAACTTGTCCCTGGTCGATTATTTTTATGGGAGCAAAAATGAACTAAGACCAGCATGACCTCGGTGCATGAGATGCACGCACTAGATGCTGGGACGAGAGTCATGGTGCAATTACGTAAGGTGGTTACGAATTGCTGGACTGACCCGGAGAGTCCTCCATGGGTTTAGTCATCAGCTAGTCTCTCCTAGTACGCCTGTAGCGATGCCTTTGACCTGAGGTCAATGACTATTCCGGCGTTGCAGTTGTCAGTCTTTGGCTTAGTCTAACGCTGCCCGTAACAGGGTAGTTATACGGGCTGAGTACGGGACTGGTTGATTGCATTGCTGTGGAATGTGGATTGGCCAAAATGGGATTTTTTCCCTCATTAAGATGAGAGATATCTAACTGGCGCCCTCGATGAGTCTGTCCAGGAAAATGCGTGGCCACGCTGGGATTTGGGACTTACTCAAGGAATCGAGAAAGTTGAGGTTTGGATTATGGATGACATACCTGTGCCTAGTCCATGACCAAGATATCGTAGGACAATCGGATCTCTGACACGGAGGTGCTGAGGTTAAGTCCTTTTTCTGGTTACCAAACGATAACTCACGGATTTTGGGTAGTTGTGATGGCTTGCTAAAATTAGGGTTTTGAGAGAAGAATAGGCAAGAAGGAGTTCTTGTGGGGGGATTCTTCTAGTGCCACCTCTATATCTGATTTCCAAGAAGGAGTTCTTGAAATTCAGAGGTCTGTAGATTGGTCCCGGAATTCTTTTGAGAAAAGAATTGGAGGCTAGCACCTCGCTCATCAAAGAAACTGTTCGTGTGGATTACTGGCAGAGGGAGAACTCTGGGAGTGGACTCCGTGGAACTCGCCCGTTCAACCGATTGATTCGAAACTCTGAGGTATAACACTAACCAAAAGTTTTAAATTCTACTAGCGGATTCGTTCGGGAATCATAGGACCTAGGCGTTTTTTTTTAATTTTATTTTTGCTTCCGCTGCCTTAGGCGCCTAGGATTCCCAACAACGCCATGTAATGTCGATGGAGATTAGACACATTAATGGATGTTCCTAGTGAAGGAACAATTTGATTAATGATTTTACCTAGTGCAAGTGGGAGTTTGATGGAGATTGTGCCCTAGGGCCAATCATTTTATGTGTATGTTTTGAACATATTGGTTAATTTATAGATGATAAATTATGTTGTTGTCATATTATTAGCATGTTTACTATAATAGCGTCCTTGATTAACTATGTGATAATTAATCTAAAATTGTCCCTGGACGATTGTTCTCGTGGGAGCGAGAATGAACAAAGACCAGCATGCACTAGATGCTCTACGAGAGTCATGGAGAAATTATGTAAGGGGTTACAAGTTGCTGGACCGACCCGGAGAGTCCTGCATGGGTTTAGTCATGAGCTAGCCTCTCCTGTACACCTGTCACGATGCCCTTAGACCTGAGGTCTTGACTATTTCGGCGTTGTAGATGTCAAACTTTGGCCTAGTCCAACGTTGCCCGTAGCAAGGTAGCCATACAGGCTAGGTACGTGTTTGACTGTTTACCGTGCTGAGGAATGTGTTGACCAGGATGGGATTTTGTCCCTCATTAAGTTGAGAGATATTTGACTGGGCCTCTCGATGAGTTTGTCCAAGGAATGTGTGGCCACACAGGGAAATGGGACTAATTCAAGGAATCGAGAAAGTTATGGTTTGGATTAAGGATGACTTTCCCGTGCCTTTTCCATGACCAAAATATCGTGTGACAATTGGGATCAAGACAAGGTTGTACTAAGGTTAAATCATTTGGCTTTAAAGCGATAAACTCGTGTTTTGGGAAGTCGTGATGGCTTGCTAGAGTCCGCTCTCGACTTATGAGTCATAGGGATGACTTGCTGTCAACTTCACGTGAGGCCTGCTGGGTCACACACGAGCAGGATCAAGATGCCGTAATGGGACACGAATTAGGGTTAATTTATGAGTCACTTTGGTGACACAATTTAAGACATAGTTGAATGTCTTAGGACATGAAATCTTGTCTTAAATAAATATCTACGTTTGTGATATTTAAATTTGTTGGACAAGTTTAAATATATTAATTGTTAAATAGTTAATTGGATTAATCTATTTACAATTATATTCTTGTTTATAATATTAGGTAATAATAAATTAGATAAGCTTCCTAAAAGTTAGGAGATTATTGATTTTTTAAATTCACTAATATTGGGATAATAAGATTGAGGGTGGCACCTCATATGGGTTGATTTTAATTAATGGAAATGTTTTGTTAATTAGAGTCATGACTTGAATTTGAATTTGAATTCAAGATTTGATTTTGATATTCAAGATTCAAATTTTGAATTAAAGATATTAGGGTAATATCTTAATTCAATATTGTTGGAAATAAATAAGTTGGTTATAACTTCCTAAAAGTTAAGATTGTTATTTTGATTTATTAAATTCCTTAAAATTAAGGAGGGAGATGGCGCATTCTTGTAGGGTCCGTGGGCAAGATTTGATCTTTCATTTTGAATCTCAAGATTGCATTTTGAATTTAAATTAAGATATTAAGGTAATATTTTAATTAAGAATTCAAGGCCTAAAATTATAATATTATTGTAATCTTATAATTTGATAATCCACTAATTTAGGCATTCCCTAATTATAATTATCAAACTCTCCAAACTCTATAATTAGAGGGGGCCAAGTCGAATTTGCACACTAGTTCACACAAGAGGAAAGTTCGACCTACACCTTTGTGAGACAAAGGAAATCGACCAACCCTAGTTTCAAAGAGAGAAAGTCGACTTTCTCAAGGAGAGAGAGGAAGTTCGACTTGCACCCTAACTTTAGGTTTTTTGTGTGAGACCAAGAAGGTGGTTCTTGGTTTTAGGCGCCAACTTTAGTCTTGAAGTTCAAGAATAGTTCTTGAATTTCAAGAACCATAGATAGAATTCCTGTATTCACTTGGGAAGAAGTGAAGGAGGCTAGCACCTAGGCATCTGCCAAACTGTTCGTGTGGATCACCGGCAGAGGAAGGACACTCGGAGTGGACTTCTCTGAATTGAAAAGTTCAAAAGCTACCGATTGTTTATGGTAAATCACTTTTCGTTTCCTAGTATAAACTCATATAGCGGATCCTGGCACGAAATCACGAGCTGCGTTATTAATTTAAAGTTTATTTTATTTTTTTGCTTCCGCTGCGCACGCTCTGTGATTTCCCAACACCTAACTCAAACGGATGCTTGAATGAATGCAATTCCAAGAAGTCCACAGACTCGTGTCCTTCCTCTGCCGGTGATCCACACGAACAGTTTGGCAGATACTCAGGTGCTAACCTCCAATCTCTTCTCCAAGAGATTATGGGAACCAATGTACAAATCTTGAAATTTCATGAACAGTATGGAATTTTTCCTCAAAAATTCCTCACCAAAACTGAAGAGATGAGCACACTACCAAGAACGAATTTCTTGGCCACACCTACTCTAGGTTTTTCGCCTCTCTTTTCTCTCACACACAATTCACCCTTTAAACCCTAAGTTTAGGGTTAGTTCGAAAAACTTTCTTCCTCCTCTCAAGATATGCGACCCTGGTGTGTTTTTAAAGAGTCCTCATTCCTAAAATTAGGGAATCACAAAATCTTGATTACAAAATTACATTAATATTATAATTCAAGATTAAGAGGCAATCTCAATTTAAATTTCAAGATCATATCTTGAAATCTAAATCTAGAATGCACACTTCCCATTGGTTAGAATGAGTCAAGAGGATTTGAATTCTTAATTAAAATATTACATTAATATCTTAACCTAAAATTCAAAATGCATTCTTGAAATTCAAAATGCAAGATCAAATCTTGCATTTGAATCTCCAAGA
>QANZ01012992.1:0-52357 GCA_003254925.1 Chamaecrista fasciculata
CAAATCTATGCATATGCCAAATAGTGCAAATACTTCTATTTCTTTTTAGAACTACTTCCACTTGATATTAGTATAAATATCTAGCTGATTTTGATTCCCGAATCAAAGAATAGTTGAGAAATTGCGAGGAAGCGGATTTGAGAGATTGCATGAGCTCAGCAATATGAAACTTTGCATTCCCCTAATTTCAGTAATGATAGAACATTTTGTTGACGATGACTGCAATTTTTCAATTTGGTGGAGAAAAATTTTGTTTAAGTTTAGAAGATGTGTACTATCTCACTGACTTGCCAATCAATGGCAAGCCAGTTATAGAGCAAGATAAACCTTATATTCAGTTGTGCGACCAATATTTAGGAAGAACCGATCTTCTTAGTGTTTCTAAGGGTATGCAAATTGGTCAAATTTCTTGCAATAAGTTGCGTAAAATTTTTTTAAATGTTCCCGAAAATGCAGGTGAGGAGGAGCTTGATAGGCACGTTAGAGCTTATGCTTTGTATGCCATAGGTTGCTATATTTGCCCAGGTAATTCATCAGATGATGTATCTACCATTTATTTGAACACTATGGTCAACGTTAATGAGATTGGCTCTTATGCTTGGGGAGCTGCACTGCTCAGTTTCTTATATAGAAATATACAAATTTTTCGGTCCAACCCTGCAGCAACTAGGCTACGGGGTAATGCTTTAGTGTTAGAGGTAAGTATCTCTGTGATCTAATTTTGGTTATATTTTTCTTTTACAAATAAGATGGAATACTAATGCATTTGAATTCTTGCTTATTGTAGCTCTTTGCTTTCGAGCATTTTAAAACTATAAAGGATGTATATAATGTAACAGGAGAAGTGCCGACTCAATTTCCTCTCCAAATTCAATGGTGCTCGAATTTGTCCAAAAAGTCTTTTAGCACCAGTAAAAGATATCGGAAAGATGACTTTCGAACAGCTTTTGACAATTTAAATTATAATGAGGTAAGTTATAATATTTTTTTAACTATTATGATATCTTTGTTTTTGTTGTTAATTGTAAACTGATCTTACAAATTCTATGTAGATTATTTGGCGGCCTTACGAGAGGCTTTCTAGGGATCTATTGCCTGATACAGCTGAATTGCAATTACAAATGGGGAAGAGGGATCTCGTTGTACTTTGCTTTGAAAATGCAGCTAGATATTCTCCAAGAAGTTGTCCAAGACAAATGGATTTAGATGCTCCCTTAAATGTTCATTTACCCCCAACCGAATGCATCCTTAAGAGAGGGAAAAAAAAATAATATCAGTAGATCTTTTCAGAAATAACCAATTATTTGTAAGGAAGTGAAAAAAAATATCAGTAGATCTTTTCAGAAATAACCAATTATAGACCAAGATGTGTATTTTCAATATTTAGGGACTAAATCATAGTTTTGGAATAAATTTATGGACTAAAAAGTAGGCTTTCTCTTTCAATTTCAGTATTGTACTTTGACCAAAAGTGTAAAGAAGAAATGATAGGTTTTATGCCACTAAATTTGCTGCATCATGCTTGAATCCAAATACTTTTTATAAATAGGGTGTCGAGTTCTAGCTGGCACATCCTAGCTAGAACCCGGTACTCTATTTATGAAAAGTTTTTATTTCAAACCAATTAAAACGTAAAAATAAAAAATAAAATGAGACATTTTGCTGCCACCAACGTATATTTTCCTCACTTTTTTGTATAGATTAGCGTCAAACCCGTGCTACCAACGTATATTTTCCTCACTTTTTTGTATAGATTAGCGTCAAACCCGTGCAATGCACGACAAGTTCTATCCTCTTGCTATTTGTTTCTTTTTCTCTCACTACATCTATAGTGCACTATAAAGGATCCAATTTGAATATCGATGACCACCATGTGGTCATATGATTTATTATGTTTGAATTATAATGAAGAGACTAACAATATTTTATTGTAATGAATGATGAATTGCACCCTAGATGAGAGGATTTAGATTTGGTCTTTAGAGTTGGTCTTCGCCTATATCGTTACACGAATATGCTGGGAAAACTCATGTTAACAAAAAAGAAAAAAAAAATTGAATTATGCTCTTTTATCAAAGTATAAATTAAGGATAGAATAATAATATAACTAAAATTCCAAATATTTCACGCACTTGTTTGATAATTTTAGTTATAATAATATAGCTATTATTATTATTCTATCCTTAATTTAAATATCAGAATAAGTATAATAATATAGCTATTATTGTGTAAAATCTTATTCTGATATTTAAACTATTTTTTGTTTCATTTTGATTCTTAAAATTTTTTTATTTGTTTACTGTTAATCCAAAACTTGTTTGGACAACAACTCTAATGTGTCTTATAATTGAGTTGGAAGAGAGAGAGAGAGGGGGGGGATCTTCCTTACAAATCACGTTTTTTTTTTAAGTTAATTCTGAAAAGATCTGCGCATATTTTCCTTTGTTTATGTGATTCACATGGAAACTACCAATTAATTTATTTTCTTTTAGCCAAAGCTGTTGATTAGTGAAATCAAAATCTGAGTTTTGAGGCTACAGACGAAATAATTTAGAAGACACCATAAAACAGATATTTCTGATATAAAAACTGATAACACTATTACATCTCTGGCTTTTCTATGTACTTTCTACACTTCAGTGAAGAATTTACAGTCCTTTTAAAACATACAACAATATGAGGAGTACAAGATTTACTTCCTCTAAGCTATATTAGCTAAGAACTTATATTTTCTTGTATACTTCTTTTCCCTGACTTTATATTTCGTTCCAAGGTAACATAACTGATTTCATGGATTTATAATTAGCTCCTTGATGCAGATCCAATCTCCAAGTGTGACTATTGATCTCCAGTGAGCTGAGCTAATGGTGCTAGGATATTTCAAACCACAGAAACATCATCTATAACTACTTTTTCAACAGGATTTTCCAATGCCCATACAGCTGCATCTATATATCCTTGCTCAAAGAGCTGATCAAGAATTTCATCTTCTGCTGGCTCAAGTGCCCAATTAAATAGCTGAAATGATTGAAGCAGATTTCTTATAATTTTTTACCATTATACTAAATAAAAAACTTAGGCAAAATTTGTTAAGAGTTTGCTATCAAATTCTCTAATACAACTATAACAGTGCAAGTTCTTTTACTACCCAAAACCACATTATTAGTTCTTTTAACATGCTAGAATCTAATTAGATAACTATACAACAAGCAAACATGTTTTCTCCACATGTTAATTCAATAACTGAAAGGTTACCTGTCGTGGTGTAGCCCTGTTTTCAGGATTGCAGTCTGGACTGATCCCTATCCCTTGCAACCCCAGTCGACTTGCTGGGAAAGCACAAACACGAACCTGTAAAGAGGCAGAAAGTGCTTTCTTAAGAAAGAAATGTTACAATAAACATGGTATTCATTGATTTGTTCAATCATATTGGAATAAGCAACAAGTGTAACTAAGGAGTTCAACTAGTAAATCAACTAAACAATTTACCGTTTGTACAGCAGACGTTGGTGGCATAAACAATGTCAAACCCCCATCAATGCATAGACGATTTCTAAACATTGTTGCCGGCCTTGGGGCAAGATAACTGAGGAGTAAAATATAACTTCATCTGAATTTTCTTAATAATTTATGTATGGTGTAGGATAGGAAAATACCAGATAAATAAAGGAAAAATAGTATACTAACAAATCACCCTGGAATAAAGGAAGAAGTAAAGACTGCATTGATGAGATCTTCCTTGGAATCAAACTTGTCCACCAATAAACCCCTGGGTCTCCAAAGAAGCTGTGTCACAGCAACTGCAACAAAAGAAGTTATGAATCAAAAAACAGCAAGACTTGATATAATCCTTAGAAAGAAAACAGAAGGATAACCATTATTTAACAACAGGTTCTTCACAAATATTAATGCTGGACTGACAGAACAACCAATCTTACCTCTAACTCTCCCATTTGATCTGATATGGGTGTCGTCTGGCAAAAAATTTTCAAGAACATTACGGAGGACAGCCTATGCAGAACAAAAATTATACCAGAAAACAGTTAGATTTGAACATACAAAAAGCAGACATACTACGCGGCTAAGTTGAGGTATACCTCAAAGTAGCTCCACGTCTTAGACATTAATTTTATTCAACTTTCACATGCCCAACAAACAAAGCACACAAGATCATGTTTCCATTTTGCAAGTTATATCTATATACACCACCGACATATTGAAGTATCATTTTTCTGTTTATTTTTCCTTCCTCAAAGAAGTTATTGACGATCATGTGTGATGTAACAATACTCACGGACAACAAAGTACTACTACTTGTCAATTCATCATTGATCTGTAGAATGTTACACCTTACACAACCACAAGTGTAAAATACCAAAATTGCATTGCTTACATATAGATAGAACTAGATCAAATACTTTAGAGTAAAAGCATACCCCCAGCCGAAAGGCAGTCCCTCGATTACGACAATCTGCAGCCAATATTTTAGTCGCTTCCAAGGCTTCTTCCATACTAGCTCCAGAGGCAATTACAGCACAGACTATAGCTCCAGCAGAGGAACCAGCCAATGGCGTTGTTTCCTGCTTCAACAAATAAATGTAATTTAGTTCTAAATTCACAAACTTTAGTTAAAAAATAGAAGACTTCAACAAAGAAACTTGCAGCTAAACCGTGGCACACAACAAGGCAATGCCAGACAATATGGTGCTGTGCATGACTGCTGACCACTAACAAAGAATGCACTTTGCTGTTTATTATAGAGGAGAAAACATGGTAGGGGACGCCATAAAACATACAAAAACACTTGAAAACTGTAGACTATCGACGTCAGTCCAAAAGAACATCTATGCATATCCATTTATGGGCATAGATAAATTTACAGACCTGATAGCAAGCTTCAATTACGAAATTGATACTTCAGAATAACAAGGGACCTGTATCATTTCATTTGATTAAGGATACGAATATCATATGACACTGTCATTCTAACTACACCTCACTTTTAATTTTCAAACAAAAAATAAGTCAATCAACCAAAAATGCCATATCCGATGCAACTCAAATTCTAATATTCAGCGACATCTTTTAATTGGTTGGCTTGGCTTCCTTATAATTAAGATAAAAAGTAAGATGCAACCAAAACTAGACGTGATCAACAGAGAAAATCTGTATAAACCCAATGAATGAACTCAGTTTCAAAGCTCACCTTTATGTAACCCTTCTCAATGAGAAAGCGAGCAACTCCAAGATGGTAAGGAAAGAGAAGCCCAGCTGCTGAAAAGCTAAATCCAGGGCTCGTAACGACGCGCCTTTCTCTCTCAGCCTCAATGTCTTTCACCCTCTGCTCCCACACGACCTCCGGCTGAATTTCATCCTCGATCACCGCCCCAATTCGCTCCTCGTATGACCCTCCTTTTCCGATTGAGCTCGAATCGCCGACGGGAATATTGCGCCGGCCATTAATCAGACGCGTCGCGATTCCCAAGAAGATCTCGCCGGTGGCCACCGCAAAGGATTTCCTCTCGGAGGAAGAAGACGGAGGCGGCGGAGGCGGAGGAGGAGTGGTATTGGTAGCGAAGGTTAGGGTTCGAGTGTGATTATGGCGGAGAGAGAAATTAGGGTTAGGTTTAAAATTAGGGTTTTGAGAGGGAAAACGAAGAGTGTGAGAGGAAGGGAAAGAAGAGAAAGAAGGAAGAGAAGCCATGATAGGAGAAGCAGAGGTACCTCAGCTTCTTCNTTAGGTCAATGTGCATGACCTTCAGGTGAGTATCCTCTCTATTCTAGAACTTGTTTTATCATGCCTATGTGAAATTTTTGCTGCATATTGTTTTGGCAAGGTTAAAGTTTTTAGGCTTAAGTGCACTTTTGGTCCCCTAACTTTCGCAAAGGTCTCAATTTGGTCCCCTAACTTTTTTTGTTGCAATTTTGGTCCCCTAACTTTTGAAAACGTCTCACCATTGGTCCTCTAACTTTTTTGTTGCAATTTTGGTCCCCTAACTTTTGAAAACGTCTCACCATTGGTCCCCTTTTGGTCCCAAGTTTGGGGACCCAAATTGAGACTTTTCCGAAAGTTAGGGGACCAACGGTGAGTCGTTTTCAAAAGTTAGGGGACCAAAATTGCAACAAAAAAAGTCAGGGGACCAAACTGAGACTTTTGCGAAAGTTAGGGGATCAAAATTGCAGCAAAAAAAGTTAGGGGACCAAATTGAAACCTTTGCGAAAGCTAGGGGACCAAAAGTGCACTTAAGCCAAGTTTTTATGAAAATGTGTTTGAAAAGCTTATTTGAGACTTGTGTGTTTGTTATAATATTTTGATAAGTATTATGATGAAAATGAGATTTGTTTTTGTTTGAAAAATGTTTTTGGGCTGGTTGGGTGAATCGTTGGTTCTTTCGTTATGGGNATAAGGATTTTTTTTTATTTCCTGTTTGTTCTTTTCAATTTTTCCACCAACAAAATAAAAATGGCATTTTCTTTGTGTCTGCTTCGTTTTGGAAGTTATCATTCACATAGGATTCATGCTTTCTATCATTATGACTAATGGAAAATAAATAAACAAATAAAGTTACACAATGTTATTTCTTGATTCTATCGATCAATTTAGGTTTAGTTATAGAAAAAAAATATAAGAGGCTTCTCTTTTGAGGTCACAACCAAGGCTTACAATTTGACTCAAGATGAGGCCCAAAAGCTCACAAATAGCCAATTAGGGTCTCTAATTATCAATCTTCAAAAAGTCTCTAATTAGAAAATATACATTTTAGAAGTAAATAGGCTGAAATGTAAGAACATTTAAACAAGACAATATGTATATAGAGATGACGTTTAAACAGGACAGTTAATGAAGTAAACAACAAATAGAATTAAACAGTTAGATCATGCAATTTTAGTGAGACCCATTCTAGATGGGAATATAAGAAATCCAATGGCACTTGTACAAATTTTGAAAAATAAATTAACTAGATGGGAATATAAGAAATTTTACAAATTTTTTTCATGCAATTTTAGTGAGACCCATTCTAGTCCACTTCAAAGAAGTTGGATCAAACCAAGCCTGATTGATTCTCCATTGGTTGGCCTAAACCAAAGTTAGACCAAGCCCAATTAAGTGATTTGAGTTGGCTTAATATAATTTCATAGAAGTCCAAAAAAAATAATAATTTCATAGATTGTCCAAAAAAAAACAATACTAATAACAATAATATAATTTCATACTTGTCTATATACCTTTTCTGACATCTTTAGACCAAAGAAAAATAATCTGTTTTGCGATTATTTACCAGATCCTAGCCACAACCACATTAACACCCCAAAATAATAGTAACAAATTTTTACAGTAAAAAATGATGCATAGACATAAAATGTCATCATTATTTCATTAAAATTAAGATCATATCCGCATATTTAAAAATAACTATCTTCGTGAATATATACAAGTATTTATATATTATAAACATATACAAGTATTCTTGAGCTCCTTCGGATGAACTCCATCAAAGAGGGACTCTGTAGGATGGATCCACCATTTTCAGAATGAACAAGTTACCTCTATCCCCTCTTGATATTCTGTTAGGTTCATACAGAAGAAAGCAATTCAGATTCAAAATGCAAAACAATTTGTCTTGAAATAAAAAAAAAATAGTCAAAAACTAGTGATGCAGTGGGGTGGATTGCATCAGTAAATGTGTACCATTTGGTTCGAATCGATTTTAGAGCATCAAATTAATGCTAAGAAATTCTTTCTTGGCTATATATATATACACTCTTCAACCAAAATTGGGTTTTTCTTATGAGAACTATAGCATTTAATAAGGTCCTACCAGTTTGAAATTTGAACTAAACAACAACAACCAAAGCCTTATCCCACTAGGTGGGGTCGGCTATATGAATCAACTGACGCCAACGTGTTCTATATGAATCAACGTTTTGAAATTTGAACTAAAATTCAGCAAAAAAAAAAAAAAAGACATTGAGTGCTTTAAATCTAAGTAGTTGATGACATCATGTGAGACAAAGAGACAGAAAATCCTGTAACATCTCTAAACTCAAGGACTTACCTTAAATCTTCATCCAAATAAGTAATTTCTAGCTGACCGCGGCCACTTCCAGGTGATTTAATTGGTATCTGTGATTAAAGCAATTATGCATTACTCATTTATCTCTAATAAAATAGACAAACTGCAATTAAAAGAAAGATGCAATTTTGGTAAGACATATTTGAATAGTGTGTCACTTCTCATTATGCACTAAGGAAAAGAAAACGATGAGTGTGATGCTTTTTATTTTTTCCTGAATTAGCACTCTTTTAGTCTAAGTTTTAAGAATAATGGCTGGAATAGGCATGGAGTCAACCATATTATTTCCTGTCAGGTGCATCAATGCATGTGCCATGAAGTACTAGATGCAGTTAGACATGAACAAGAAAATAGTGCTTGAAATTCTTAAATTCACTGTTGTTCAAGAAATATTTTTCTTTTCAGATAGACTCTAACAACAAGATTTTCAAGCATATTACCTATAGATCTAATATGAAAAGTGATTACACATCACTTACCAGACTAGCAATTTTGAAGAAGTCAAACTTGACAGCCACCCTTCTTGAATTTAAAGGCACTAAATTGGCAGTAGCCTGCAGCGATAGTGACAAATTTGTGGTCTCCAAAGTCCAAATCAAAGTGAATTTCTCAAGCAGTAAAAGAAAGTTGACACTAACGGAAGAGAAATTTATTTGTAATTAAACTGCAACCCAAATTTTTAGATTCTCTTCAATCACATATTAATTAGCAAGGGGACTAGAGATTATTTTATGAAGAGGCTTCTCTTGTAGTTCGTATTGGACGCTGTCACTGCTATAGAATATAAACTTGGTATAGTGAATTATATTCACATTTAGTGTCTAACTCAAAATTTTAAGACTTCAATTAAATGGAACCCATCCTAACCAATGGGTACTTAAATCCATATAAAAAATTATTCAAAATATAAAAGTTAGTAAATAGACCCAATGGCTAGCACATGGTGTCTAAGTAAGAACAGACCAACTCTTTACTTACAATTTAAAGCATGGAGATGGTGAAATGCAATTCTATGCAGATGTCAAATTGTGCCTTATCCATTGATTGTGAATACTCCCATTTCTTGGAACTACTTCCATTGAACAATACATATCTGTGGCAGATTTTGATTCCCATTTCAATATATCATTTTTTTTCAAAAATTTTCACAGTGCTTGCATTCTAACCGAGTTTAGTTTGTTGATACATTGAAAGTTCAGTTATATATCAAACTTCTGTTTCATAAAACTGAGTACCTGGATGGTAGTTAAAGAAAGGACACAATTAGCATAACTAGTGTTTCTTAACAATGCCAACAGCTATAAAACTAGACGGAGTACCTGGTTGTAGAATGGCCAAGTTTCCAAATTTTGGGCCCTCAAAGTATCCAGATTAATTGCCTGATAGATCTTTCCATTTGGTCGCAAGAATTTTGGTCTCTACCATAACCATAATCAATCCTCACTTTAATAAGGAAAATGAACATATTTAAGAATGATGTACCATGTTAGCATTCATATGATAAGAAGAAATAAAAGAATGAGGAAAAATATAATAAATGTAACTTATCTTGAAACATAAAGCAAGACTGTCATCATCTTAGCTGAAAAGGTGACCAGGTAGGATAACCCACACTCATAATTGATGTGAAACAATCTTGTTAACCAGTTCTATTTTTTCAGATGCTCTGATTACTTATTCGAAGAGACGGTTTCACCCATTTATACCACACCAAGAAAGGAATAGAGTATAAAAATGCGCAAGGAAGTTAAATCCGTAATATATTTTGAATTGCCTTACTCAGAAGTTGAGGTGTGAATTTGATGCGCAATGATATGTCTCACATTGGACAACAATCAAGACTCAAGGCAGTACTTAAGCATTGAAGTTCACTCATCCATTGGGGCCTTCAATCTTGACATTCCACACCCCATAGTCTCAAAATCCACATAAGTTGCGGCATAAGCAGAGCTTCAAGGCTTAAATATCACACTCCGAAAAAGACAAAATGAAAGTAACCTATAGTGGGGTGTTATCATTCTGAAGTTCTAGCCACTACATAGTGCTTCTTAATAAGTACCATCTTATGTCTTGATTGTTGCTCAATGTGGGTCAAATGAAAAGATCAGGACAATTTTACCACCATTTGATTTTCACAGAGAAATGAAGATGATCTATTACATCAACCAAATAGAGGACCTCAAATTATCAAAATAACAATCAACATGGATATGATACAAATACACAAAAACTACCTAGAAATTTAGTGTAAATCCACATAAGGAAACCAAACAAGTTTTAATAATTGTTATACACCCACAAACCTGTGTTTGCAGAACCGACTGAGATGTTGTATATAGAAGCTCCCATTTCCCATTCAGCAAATCAGACTTAAGAGGCTCCTTTATAGAATTCACAGCCTCAAGTTTACGAGCAATCTAGAAGAAACACCCAAATGAATATCACCAAAAAAAAAAAAAAGCGAGATTCAGCTCAAAATTACGCATGTTTCACCTGGTCCACACGTTCTTGACCCTCAGGAGTAGCCTCGGCGCCTCGGTCAAGAGGTGAAATTGTCTCATAAAGCTCCTCCTTGAGGCTCTGTACATCTCTGCCTCTAGCGAGAAAACCTGGGAAAAACGAAACCCCAATCCTCCATTTTGAAGAATCAGCAATGGGTTCTGTGATGTGGGTCGTCGTTAATTTTGGGGATAAGGAACAGAAAAGAGTGGTTGGGTGAAGAAAAGTGGGAGAAGGATGAAAATCGGCGACAAATTTGGAAGCTTGAACAGTGCGTAAGGGAAGATGAACAGTGGGAGCTAAGAGAGCCATTAAGAGAAGTTTGAAATGGCAATACTGTCTGTCTTCATTATTTGTTAGAGTGTTATTGATACTGCCAATAGAGCTAAGAGATAGTAAAAAGAAGGTTAAAGGGTCATTTTGGTCCTCAATGTATGCCATAATGTTCATTTTGGTCCATTATGTTTCAAAATGTTCAAATTGGTCCTAAATGTTTGCAAAATGTTTCGTTTTGATCCAAAATTATTGGATATGACTTGTTTCAAGTTCAAACTTGACGAGTTTAAAACTACGTATTTTTCTCTAAGAGTATTTTCTCTATCCAATTGGGTCCAAATCAACAAATGAGGTCAAATCGATCCTAAAAGTAGACCACTTGTTTCATAGTCAAACAAACAAATTGATTATATCTCTCTCGTTTCAAATTCGAATGAGAAAAGTTCAGAGCTATGGGTTCCTCTTAACAAGTCCTTTGAACTTGAAATGCGAGACGAGAGAAATATGACAAATCGGTCCTAAAAGTAGACCACTCATTTCATAGTCAAACAAGCAAATTGATTATATCTCTCTCGTTTCAAATTCGAATGTGAAAAATTCAGAGCTATGGGTTCCTCTTAACAAGTCCTTTGAACTCGAAATGCAACACAAGAGAAATATGACAAAATTCAATAGTTTGGGACAAAACTGAAACATTTTACAAATATTTAGGACCAAAATGAATCATTTTGCTAACATTTAGGACCAATTTGAACATTTTGAAACATAATGGACCAAAATGAACATTAGGGCATACATTTAGGATCAAAATGACCCTTTGACCAAAAAAGAAAAAGCACTCATTATTCTTGAGTGTTATTCCTCCATGTAAAATTTAATTTGGCATTTATCTTGCAAAAGCATAGTAGCAGTAGCAGAAGCAAGAATCATTAGTGTTATTCTTGTTCATTATTTGTTGTCTCATTTTGTTTTTATTGAATTTGATGGTAGACAAGAAAAGCAATTTACATTGTTAATTTGCAAGAGTGGAACACTTGTCTTGTTATTATTTACATAATGCTTGCTTCTACTTGCAAGAGTGAAAAAAACACTTGTCCAGTGAAAGTTGTATGAAACCAAATTGCACTTGAAGTACTTCCACTTTTGAATGACAATATTTTAGTGAACTCAACCACAATCCTCTCTTCGACCATATCAAAAAAGACATGCCCAACCTGTCAACTTAGTTAAAACTTCTAGGTTCATAGCCCTATAATTGTTACAGGTGTTTCTGAACATCATTTCTACCTAGTTAGCTATCAAATTTACCCTCAGTCGTTGTGAATAAGTTAAAGCCTCAATCTCTAAATACTGTAATAGTGATACATTATCTTCAATTGATCTTGCAGATCAGATTTCAATTTCAAAAATGACTCAAATCAAAAAAATCTAAATCCAAGATTTTAAAATCAAAAGATATTTTCATGGAGTACAAGTCTTGCTCAAGACTCAAGCACAGATTCTCAGTTTTAAGTTTTAAAGTCAAATTTTGTAATCTTTATTAAATTTCCAAAACATATTAATTCATTAAATAAATCAAGTTATTCCACAATTCTACCGCAAATGTCAATATTAGTACTATAACACGTTTCTGAATCTTTGCCATGGACTATAGTATAAAAGTTTGCACAATAGATTTATAAAACTTTGCATGTTGCTTCTAATTTTTTTAATCAAATATGAAATAATAAGATTTTGTTCATCTCAAAATTATATAACTTTACAATATAGGGATTTTAAGAAATACAATTATTTTTGGGTATTCAAAATTGATATTTCTTTTTAGCTCATGGCATACTTTCTAAATATGATTAACTTTTAGAAATGAAAATAATATTTTATTTAATACTGCTACTTCCACCCAGTTAAAATTAAGCGAAACCAAGTGTCTGAGAGAAAGCAATAGATTTGATTGGGCAATTAATTAGGACATGCAATGCAATGCAACTTTTAAGTACAAATTGCATTATAGACAAGCCTTAAACTTAAAAACATAATACCAAAATGTACCCTTTTTTTTTCATATTTGACAAATTGGATGTTACAATGTGAAAAAACAATTTTAGAAAATCAATTAAACGGTGTCTGACAATTGTAGGAAAATAGTGCATAAACGTGAAAGTTTAATGGATCTATTATCTCAATTGAAATAAGAAAATATCAGTGCAACATACTCTATCCTCTAAAGAACTATAATTTCATCAAGACACAATAATTTAACTCCTACAAGTGTGGAAAACGAGTTGAGAAGATACATTTTAGTAGTCAGTAGTCTGTACCATCAGAACATACAATAAACTGCTTCTTACAAGAACTTATTCTACTATAATCGAAAGTTTTAGACAAATCCAGTCAACCAAATACAATAGAGTCGATACAAAAATTGGCCAGGAAAGAAGATGAAAAGAATTCTCCTGTGGTGAAAAATCTTGGGCCACAAGTCACCCCTCTAGACTCGAACAACCTAGTAGATTCTATAGCAAACTGCAAAATTGGAAAAACTTAAGCTGTTCCGGCAGCAACTTTTTTCCGGACAATTCTTTTTCTCCGGGCCTTAGGAGCCGAAGATTCTGAGTTTGCCATGGAATCTGAAACACCCTGTTTGATGCCCAGTAGCCCTAGACCAGAAACAACTGCATTCTTTGATATGAACCATTTTGAAGATGACTTTTCTTCGTTCTCGGAAGTCCTCCTGTAAACTTTCAATAGGTCATCTGACTGAGCCAGTGGATCTACCTCAACTCCGAGCCAGGCACGCCTGGAGGCCTCTCCTAATTGAACATTCAAGACTCTGCATAATAGCCACAATAAATGCTCAATCAGAAGTAATCTATATTCTACTACAACAATCAAGTTTTCACTACAGAGAAATTGCTTAAAGAATTCGGTACGGGTGTTTGAAAAGGTGGTCCAGAAATAAATTATGCTAAACACCTAATCCATCACAACAAAATTTCTTCTGGAAATGGGTTTTTCCTTCAACAAAACAGGAGGCAACAACATACCTAATGCTAATAATTTCGGATATAAGAGCCTCTATCGACCAATAAGTGTACAAGTGAAAAGCCATAGACATATATTAGTGACAAAATATGCAACCGCGTTATTAAAAATACATGGCGCTTGTTGGCTTGATGAGTAACTGTTTCAGTAGGGAGAGAACCAAACCTGAAGGCAGTGCTGAAGAACAATGCGACTCCAATAACATCAAAATGTCTAATCATTGCTCTGTCAAATCCGCATAACAGCTGGTATCTAAGGTTAGCATAGATCCCAAGGAAGGCACCATAACCAAATGCATTGCTGCTTACACTTGGTACTGTCACAGATAACCTACTCACAAGTCAGGCATGACACATAAGAAGATTAGTATTTGCACAGATAATTCAATTGGATGAATCTAATATGACAGAATGCAAGGGGGATTCAACCCCAGCTTACCTTCCCTCCTT
Organism: Chamaecrista fasciculata; assembly: GCA_003254925.1. Lineage (NCBI taxonomy): Eukaryota > Viridiplantae > Streptophyta > Magnoliopsida > Fabales > Fabaceae > Chamaecrista > Chamaecrista fasciculata. The sequence goes on from QANZ01012992.1 coordinate 14,342, forward strand.
TTTACAAGCCAAAGTGTTTGACAATGTACCTTGTACCGCACCAGCACTTAATCCAACCATGCACAATTCAGCAGCCTTATATAAGAAACATTGAATTCTCTTTTGCAAGTCAAATTCCCTAAGTGGATAGCTCCTTTCAAAGACGTTGTTAGGAAGCTTCTGCAATGTATTTTGTAAATCAAACCGAAATGTGTTCCCATAAGATCTACAAGGGGCAAGTGACCAAACAGCTACTGCATTGCATGCGGCTACTGTGAGCACATTGATAAGTGCAAGATCCCACTCCTGCTTTATCCTATAGTCAAATTAAAGAAAGCAATTATCACTTAAACAATTAAATTCATCAAATAAGAAAATCAAACAAATCTTCATAATAATTTTAAAATAAGTAACACACCTATCCTTCCGATTTTTAAACTCCCACCATACAGAGAAACCTATGGTAGCAGCCTCCTCTAATAAAAACCTATACAGGAACGCAGGATCTGCAAGCAACCTGTGTAATAGAATATTAATGCATGTATACACTACTAATAAGAAGTTAAACAAATGAGTTAAAAAGATTGAATAACCTTTCATAAATTTATGAAAAAATAAAGAGAGTTAAATTACTGAGTCCTACCATAAAAAAGAGGACATCTACACCATGTTCTCAAGTGCTTAACAAGAATGACTTTAGACAAAGATGTCCAACAAATCATATTTGCATATTCATAAAGCACGAAGACACATGATAAGAGTGATGAATACCCAATTAGGAAAATGAAGAACTTTTGAGCAGTTTTTAGGGCTAAGATTCTTAGTATTTAAGGGCTGGTAGCACACCAAAGTCTGGCTTCACCAAAAATCTTGATTACCTTGATGCTAGTATAATCATACTGGTTGCCCTATTGATCCAAAATAATAAGATAGTAATAATCAAATCTCCAGCAAAATTCCTAAAATGGCTTCACTTGAAAACCTCCACTATCTCAATGATACTAATAATCATATCTGTGGTGAATCCCATTGATCTCAAACCTCAATTTCTCACTCTTTCTCTTGCATCTCTTTCTGGGTCTCATCCAGACATTCCCTCTTCTTTTTCACAAACTCATTTCTATTTCTCTCTCTACATCGTAAATTACTCACTAAAGCAGATGATGTTTTCCTTGTATTTCTTTACAACTTAATAACTTGTAATGATAAAAATGCAGAAAGCTTTCTTATAGGAGGGTGTTACCAATTTAAACAGAGAACAGAAGGAATGTTCTCTTAGCACGATGTACCCTTTGTTGGGATCAATTGCCTCTTCTAACTTAAGCTTTTTTTGAAGACCCAAAACTGAAGGTGATTTGCGGTAGCGCTTACATTATAATCCTAAACTAACAAGCAACATTTTATTTATATAGTCTTCCTTCTAGTAAGTTATGAAAGGATCATTCTGTGAAATTGACAGTTCCTTAATATTTGAGATAAAAGATGTCTTCATAATATAATATCACAAGTCGTGTATTAGGAACATGAGGAGAAAACAGAACACTGCTTGGAAAAGGTTAAAACTTCTATCACTATTTTCATTTTATTCCTTAATTTATCCTTATATTTAAAATTTTATATGTTCATATAGCTAGAGACTTTATCTTCCAGCATCTCTAATGATTCAGCAAGAGACTTAGGCAACTTCTCTATTGGTCAATCACAATGATAATCTTACAGAAAGAACAAGGAGACTCAACAATACAGTTTCCAGAAGCACTTGCAACAGACCTAGCAGCTGAACAAAATGGAGAAATCATAACAAAAGCATATTATTACAGGACTAAATGACACGGGGACTTGCATGTATTGGACCATTGGAACAATCTTGCTAGATGTTAATGGAATGAGACTTTTCGGGTGGCTAAGCAAATTGGTAGGAATTTAACTACCCTGTTTCATGTGCCAGTGTGGGTGTGCCCGTGTGTGCATATATGTATTCAAAGTCCACCTGCTTTAAAAAAAATTACCTGCCAATAAAAGCCCTTGAAATTCCTTGTGGTAGAGATCGGGAAATAAACCTGCTGGTAGTTGGCCTGGCATTTATTGCTAGGAATTTTACCATTTGAGCTGAGCTAACCAACCCCTGGAAACATAATTTCAGTCAGTATGCAGCCATATGAATATGATTCACAACCTAAAGGTAGCCTAAGAATATTCTACCATTTCATAAGCTTGTCGTAATCCAGCAGGCAAATCCAGCATTGTTCTTTGCCATTCATTTAAGACAGCATCCACAAATTTACGGTCAAATAGCTGCAAAAAGAACAACGAAGAATGACATGCCTATAAGAAATCTCAAATGAAAGCAATTAAAAAAAAATAATGCATTTGATATCCATAAAAAGCCATTGCTGTATTATTTTAATGAGATTTCTAACCTCTTCGAGGAGTATCCTTCTCCTAAATAAGCCACCCTCGTCTCCTTCATCTCCATCATCAAAGTCATCAAAGTAATCATCATCATCACCACCATCATCACCTCCATCACCACCACCATGATTGATTTTCTTTCCAATATCTCCCCCACCTCCCCCAACATCAACCTGTAAAAGTTAAGCCACAGTCAACAATCAACAGAGTAAACATGCTACTAGCACTATCAACAACAACTGACTGGCATTTGATGTTGACATCAGAAATAACATAGAAAAAATTCAAGAATGAAGAATCATTCTAGGCCAAGCATAAAACATACCACTAGATCAAAGATATTTGTTCTAAAAAGGCAGCAACATTCAAAGAATTAGAGACAGAGGCAGGGAGGGAGAGACACTGGGATAATCAATACCATGTTTAAATAACAATACAATGGCAGCTTCCGCCAAAAAGTTCTGCTTAATTTTCAATACTTTATCCTATTAACAACCTACATAAGGTCAATGGCTAAGTATAAATAAGAGTCTTATAAACTAGTTCAGGTCCAAGTAGTTGAATTGGAAGTGAAAACGAAAACCAGACTTGCTAAAGAAATGCACAGCTCTAACTGGAGATTAGGTGAAGAATATAGAACTAAAATGACAAAAAAGATTTAGTCAACCAGAAAAAGGCTATGATCACACCTAATCAAAATTAAGAGGGTAATAATGAACTTGCTCTTTGATTGGATAATATAAGCACAACTGCGCATGAGACATAAGGTAAGTCCCTAAGCGAAGCACCAGTGAAATTTTTTTAAAGAAAAGCATAAATTTATCTATATAAGGTTTTCCAATTTCCTGAACCCAATAACAAGTATAGCTGGTCCAATTGCGTGAAACTTGAAAGTATATCTCCACTTCCCGTTACAATTTTCAATTGCCTCTACTTGTGTTCACTATCACAAACATTTCCTCAGTAGTGTTATTTGCTGAGACACAGTGTGTGTACAAATTAACCTCTTCCTCGCGAAGGAAATAAAGCGCAAATCTATTCTATTGATGGCTGGTTAAACTGAATGACAAAACAAAAGGCAGAAATGGAACAAATAACTATTCAGTAGCTCAACTTCCTTCTATTCACACAAAGTATGAACTCCTAGTCTTCAACTCAAGCAAGAAGAAAGTGAACACACACAACACAAACCTGAGGGCTAGACTTGGTTTGCTTTTGCGTCATATCAAGTTTGGATTTCTCTAATGTCACCGAACCAAACGAACTATATTTCCCCTTCATCACCGGAGCCAAATTCGCCGAAGATGAAGGCGGCGAAGAATCGGAAACACCCGGAGCCGCCGCCGGCGCACTGAAGCACCGCTCCAATAGAGCCGCCGAACCATTCTCAACCTCAAACGTCGACGAAGCTTTGATTACGAAGACTCGCCGGCGGTGCTTGACGGCGAAAGGCTTCGGCACAAACTGCGATGAGCCGAGTTTAGGAATCGGCGAAGAAGGGTTTGGCGGCAAGGCCTTGGTGGCGATATGAGAGTTCATGGGCATGATTTGAGCCGTCTGAAACGTCGAGAGTGACATTTGTTTGTTAGGGTAAAGCTTGTTTTTCTGTTTGGATAGAGAGAAAATCGGCTCAGAAAATTCTCATGAGGGAGGAAGACGAAGTGGGATTGGGTGTATATGTATATGCGGAGCTATCTCTCTCTCTAAAGATGAGAAATTTTTAGAGAGAGAAAGTGGGAAGAGAGGAAGGAAGTAATGGGGTTGTGAGGGATTTTGATAAGCGACAACCCAATCCGAAAGCGAGACGAAGGAAATGAAGGCGTTTTTTTTGTGACCAGGTGAGTTGACTCGGACGTTCTGGATCGGTGGACTCAGCCGCCCTAGTCTGTCTCTGTCCAAGTGTACAAACTAACTATAAGGTTTACTACTTTACTACTATTTTATTAGGCAAAAACCTCAAATTGGTCCCTTATGTATGGAATAGATTTCAAATTAGTCCATTATCTTTCATTTGTTCCAAATTAATCGTACATATTTTTATAATAGCAAAAGTACTAATTTTGTCCCTAAACTTTACATCAATTGGCAATTTCATCCCTAATCTTTTTTTATTGTCAGTTTCGTCCTCAATGTTTTACATTTTGGTCAATTTATCTTATTCTCTTACTTTAGTCAAATATTAGTAATAGAAGCTACGTGACTAATGATATGTAATGTAAAATTGATAAAAAAGAAACGCAAATCTTAACTCATATTGAAAAACAGGATGCAATCTGTTGTGAATTTATTGAAAAAAGTTAATTAAATGATAAAAATGACCAAAATGTAAAACATTTGAGACGAAATTGACAATTGGTGTAAAGTTTCGTCTCAAAATTAGTGTTTTTTCCTTTTATAATTTTTCAAATTGGTCTGAAAAATATTGAATGTGATCATATTTATTTTATTTCAAGCTTGGATATGACGAATCTTAAAGTTACATGTTTTCTTTGATAAGTACTATGAGACTCTTAACAAATAAGGTCAAATTGAGTACTAAAGTCTAGAAGGGGATAACTCGTTTTACAGTCAAACAAATAAAATTGATCATATTGATATAACTCATATCTCTCTTATTTCAAGTCCGAACGTGACGAGTATGAAAGTATATGTTAAATTTTGAAGAATTCTTTTTTAGTCCTTTTGAGATTGTTAGTAAATAAGGTCAAAACATGTTTCGAAAGTAAATTTTGGACCAATTTAAGAAATTATATAAATATATAGGATTAATTTAAAACAAATGAAATATAAGGGATCAATTTGAAGTTTTGACCTTTGTTATATAATTCTTTAATTTTTTGATAAATCTTTATAAATAAAAAATATTTTGAACTTTTTGTAGCTTCAAGTATCTTTTATATCATATATTTAATTAGTTTGCTGCTGGGTGTGCCTCAAGGAATAGAGATGGCATCGGTTAGCTTGTATTTCTCTGTTTGTGTTCTGCTGTATTTTTCTGGTTTTTTTCTTTGTTTCTAGTTTTGATGCTGATCTTGTAATGTACATTCTCATTTTTCTTCTTTAATAAAATTTCTTCTGTTTCAGACCCAAAAAAAAAAAAGTTTGTTAACTTCAATAATTCACAATGTTTACAATGGCGATAGCAGTGAGGAAGATGAAGAAGGTAGAAAATGGTAGTGACGATGAGAGTGGGTATGGGGATGAAAAATGAAATGCACTCTTTCAGTTTTTTGGTTGATTTTTGTTTTTTTGATTGATCAAATTTTTGGAGCTTAAGTGATATTTAATGGGCCACATAACATGTTTAATTTTGTGACCATGGAACGAAGAGATGATAGAAAGACTCTCTCTTTTTAGGCCTGAGAAGGACTCATTTAATTTTGTATTGATATGGGCTTAGGTCCCTTGATTTCACAAAAAGAAAAAAGCAAACTTTTTAAATCATTATTTTATCATAATTTTATTTTCATATTTATTCGATCTTTTTTATAAATAAACCATACATGTTGTGGAAATTAGGGGGGACAAAATTAAAATTAATGTAAAGTTTAAAAAAAAAATATGCTTTTGTCCTTTTTATGATGAAATTAAATAGTGTCTTAAATTTACCCACAACTTAGGCAAAATCTATCATCCTAAAACTCTTATTCTCNTATATTTGAATATATCAATTAATAGTATGATAATGTATATAGTCATATATTCAAGTATAGTAAAAAAGCACTTTGGTTACTTAACTACAGAATTATACAATTTTTCGTTTGCCCAAATAAAAGACAGAAAATCTTTATTTTAGTAAAACAATAGAATTTGTGACAGAGGGAAACAATTACTCTGCTGCAGAACAAGCACAACAAGCAGAACCACTAAACTACTCTGCTGCAGAACCAAAGCCAATTTCATACTTCCAAAAACAAACCACTAAACTACTCTGCTGCAGAACAAGCACAACAAGCAGAACCAAAGCCAATTTCATACTTCCAAAAACAAACCACAAGCACAACAAGCAGAACCACTAAACTACTCTGCAGCAGAATCAATCCACTGACCATTATGAACGACTAGGGTTCGAAAATAACAACAAAATATGAGTGAAAATCATGAGTGATTCGTGAAGAGGAAAAATGTAAAAATTAGGGTTCGAAAATCATGAGTGGTTCGGAAATAACAAGTTAACAACACAAAGCAACACCAAAACTAAAGAGAAGAATGAAAAATCGAAAATCATGTACCTTCACTTCAGGGGACGCCGAGAGAGAAGAGGAAAGGCGGAGACTGGAAGAGGAAGAACCGAAGCGGCGAAGAAGAGAAGAGGATGTGGCGACGCCGACGACGATTTCCTGGTGGCGACGCCGATTCTGTGGTGGAGAATCGTGAGAGGGAGATGGAGAGTTCCGTGAGAAACTGAGAAGTGAGAATCGCTGAGGGAGTGGGCTGTGGATCCTCTACCTTAATTTTTCCATGCTGTCTCTGCAGTCCACATATCCAAACCGTCCATAAAATTTAATGGATCAGCTTATGCCACGTGTTTCATATTATTATCTCCACAGTTTCACCCAATTTTTCTTTCTCCATCGCAGCGTTTCCAATTTTTTCTTCTCCATCCCATTGTTTTACTTCAGATTTTCACCAAGAATTCAATCTCTACTCATCCGTTGCCACGATTCATCATCGCCGACTTTCATCTCCGCCATAGTTGTCGACTTTACAAGCATCGAAAACTCTGTTCCTATTTTTCTCTATCTTCCCTTGTTGCGACAAACTTCTCCGATTTTGTGGTTTTGAATTTGTTGCTATCGACTATGGCAGCTGAGATGCTTCTAGGCGCGGCGGTTGGAGCCATAGTTGGTGAACTGTTGAAGGCGGTTTAAAATATGAGGGATAGGAATGTTCAATTCAGACCCACGCTTGATCGCTTAGAGAGCGGTGATCAAAGAATTAGAGCAATCAGCAATACAACAAGCAATTGGATGGCCGAAAGGATGAAACAGAGAAGTTAATGGAAGAAATGAACAAAGGGGAAAAAAAAAAAGCTTGTTCTCAAGTGCTCAGAAATCGAATGGTGGCAATGTTGTTTTAGACCTCACTATCAGGAACAACTTGAAGCCTTGGATGAGTCACTTCTTAGAATCTTTAATACTGATTTGCAAGTTCAGATGGTGAGAAATTAGAATCATACCATACTGATACTAGAGGTGACTATGGCTGCAAGAAATGATAAGAAAAACTAGGTGAAAATCTAAAGTTAAACACTGCGATGGAGAAAAAAAATCAGGTGAAATGGTGGAAAAATAATCTGAAACACGTGGGACAAGATGATCCATTAGATGTAATTGACAGTTTAGATTTGTTGAACTGCAGAGACAGCATGGAAATAGTATGGTAGAGGATCCACATCCAATATTACACACACGCGCACACATATATTGGACTGAAAATAAAAAGTGACAAAAATGGATTCGTCTTGAGTCTTGACTTCTCAATCCTAAATATATAGCTAATTATGTCCTATCAACTATCAAGTTCATTTTTATCTCCCTTAATCAACCTACTAATTAAAAGTGATGCTTTTGTTCAATTTCCTTGTTTTGTTTCTAGCTAAAAGCATGCTAATTGCTTGAATCTTGTATTAAAGACAAGGATGATATATGTATATATAGGTCAGAGTTCTGATTATATAGGTCAAAGTCTTATAGCTAAAAGTGAATCTGGTCAAAGTCTTATTTTAGTCCCTTGTGTTTGTTCAAAGTTTTGATTTTGTCCCTTAAGTTTTTTCATTCTATTTTGGTTCCTCATGTTTGCTCAAGGTTCCATTTTGGTCCATCAAGTTTTTTAATTCTGTTTTGGTCCCTCACGTTTTCAAAAAGTCCACCGTTAGTTCCGGACTTTTTTCATCCACTTTTTTGTTAAAAAAAAGAGAAAAAACTAACTTTCATCTCCAAAAAATTTTATTCTTTTGCATTTAGGTCCTTCCCTTTTGTAAAAGAGCAAAATTGTTGGGAGATGAAAGTTAATTTTTTTCCTTTGCTTTTAATAAAAAAAGTGTATGGAAAATAGTGAAGGACCAACCGTGCAACATTTTAAAAACTTGAGGAACCAAAATAAAACTTTGAGCAAACATAAGGGACCAAAATAAGACTTTGGCCTATTATATATATATATATACACGTTAGCATCTTTTATTACCTTTGCAAAGAAGACACAGTTTTATGAAGAAAAGCAAAGCAAGTCTTTGGCATAAGCCAAAACACAGAGTAATACCAGCAAACAATAATGGACAAAGAATCCCTTTGTAATCTCCACAAAGCCATCCCTTATAGCCTCTTTGATTAACCCCTTTTTTTCATCTCCATGGAAACCTACGTAATAAATACTTCCATCTTCATCTTCTTCTTCTTCTTCTTCTTCTTGAATACACTGCAATAATCTTCACATCCCCTGAAAATAACACAGGAAGCTTAAATTAAATTAGCAATCAATGGATACCAGAGGACGTCCTCGTGTAATCGTCAATGGTGTTCGAAGAACAAGAACCTTCCACTACTTCTGGTGCCAAACATGCCAACGCGCTGTCAGAATTCCCTCATCCGCAAACCCTAATTCCTCTTTCTGCCCCTATTGCTCCCATCAATTGCGTTACGAACTCGATATCACAACAACGCCAAGGCTTCTCTCCAATCTTCCTAATTCTCAATTGATGAACAACTTAGCCCTAATTCTTGATCCATCAATGCGCAGAGATCGAAACGCGAACACGAACACCAATTTGGATCGAAATCGAACGGCTGAATGGATCGAAGAAACCGAAGACGGTGACGGACCGAATCCTCAGACATGGATTACCCTCCGATTCGTGAGACCAAGTAACAACCGGCGAGGATCGCCGCCGCCTCCGGCGGCAGAATCCGCCGTCGAGGGCTTGTCGACGGTGAAGCTAACGCAAACGCGATTGGCGAGTGATCCTAATTGCGCGATTTGCAAAGACGAGTTTCGAATCGAAATGGAAGTGAAAGAATTGCCGTGCAAGCATTTCTACCATTGCGATTGTATCGTACCTTGGCTTCGGATTCACAATACGTGCCCTATTTGTCGATATGAGGTAGGAGGCGTTTCGAATTCTTCGAATTCGAATCAGGAATTGCGTGAAGAAAGTGAGGAGGATCATTTTGCATATGGATTTGGGTTTAGGTTTGAAGATGGTCCATATAGTTTGAATTGGCTTTGGAGCAATGTCGTCTCTTTCAGGCCTCTGCGTGCAGTTTTGGATTGGACTCATAGATATTACCATGAACTTCAAGACATTCATCATCATGGTCGACAAGGTAAGCTCACTTTTCAACAATATAAAAATGTACTTATTATTTTGTAATGGTCAAAGTTCACTTTTGGTCCCATAACTTTTACTCAGGTCTCAATTTGGTTCCATAACTTTTTTTTGTTGCACTTTTGATCTCATATCTTTGCAAAAAGTTGCAGATTTGGTCTTGTATCACTTTCGGTTCTATATCTTTCAGTCAAGTTGTAGAATTTGTCTCATATTTTTACAAAAAGTTTCACCGTCAGCCTCACCTGATCTAAAGATATGAAACCAATTCTGAAACATGACAAAAAGATATGAGAACAATTCTGTAACTTGACTCAAATGTATTGGACCCAACGTACAACACGAGTCAAATTTGTAACTTGAGCAAAAGATATGGACTAAAAGTGCAATAAAAAAAGTTGGGACCAAATTGAGACCTAAGCAAAAGTTATGAACCAAAAGTGCACTTTGGCCTTTTGTAATTGTAGATAGTTGCATATAACTTTTTTGTTATATTAGAAGGTTATTTTATCATTAATATATATCCTACTCATAATGAAATGTTTTTTAAAAATTATTAGAAAGACCAATAATTTCTAACTTTTTTCAATCATGTTTTTTAATGTCATCTGTTTCTGCCAAAAAAAAAAAATCTTGTCTATTGATTTCGAGACCTAATTTTGTGATAATATTATTGGAATTAATGTGTCATCTAGTCTCTAGAATATCATTGAGAGAGACATTATTGATACTTTTTTTAAAAAAATATAAAGGCCATAAAAGAATCTAATGACAATCGGAGAAAGAAAAGTGGGGGACTTCATAAAAAGGGAAAGTATATGAATAGCAACTAAAACAGTGAAATGAATTAGTATTGTTTTTGACCAAAGAAAAGGTTAAAAAAAGATACATTGAATTTTGGTCACAATGATTTCTTTTGTTAAATATTTTCATGATTTTTTTTAAAAAAATCTTTTGACTATTATTGATTACAATAATAATTAATTTGAAATTTGAATCAATATCAAATACAACAACCATTATAAACATATAAAGAACTTTAATTTTTTAATGAAATAAAATCTTAAGAAAATGGACTATTTAACCAAAATAAAAAATAGGAGTCTTTTCTATTTTTTAAAGTTCATTATATTTTTTTGTAAAGTGAGAAATTTATACAGTTTAGCCAAAACAATAAACAATGGGTATTATTGAAGGTTTAGTCGGTAATAACTTATAAGTTCATGCCTAACAAAGTTGTGAGATACCTGCAGGTGGCTCATGGTGGCGCTCATTGTTCATTATATAGCTATTAAAAGTATCCCATTTGGCTACAATCATTAAAGCAGCTAAAATTGTACATAAATTATTATAGATTGGTGCTTGATTTCAAGAACAAGAATTTAACTGATAAAAATATGTTGAAGCTTCTGCTGTTATGCCCACAATTTATTGTTCAATATCTTGTTGTACAACAAAATTTCCAGAAAAAAAAATTGTGTAAATTTTAAAGGAAGTTTAATAAATAATAATTGTACATTTTTCCTTTTCGAAAAATTATGAAAACTCATTATCTTTTTAATAGGAACGATTATAAATAAGGCTAAGGCACTATTACATCTCTACTTTTAAATTTGAATTAGCCTTAATATAATGTCGTATAGAATTGTATTTATATGAAATAAATATTCAAAATTTCAAATCATTAATAAATATTAAGTCTCTTCGGCATTCGCATCAAATCCTGGACCCAATGGCCAATTTTCCCAAGTCTGAAGAAAACAGCTTCTTTTCTAGCTCTTCTTAAAAACTGTTCTTCATATTCCAAAAAAAAAACTTCTTGTGATATCATTCAAAAGGCCAAAGTCCTATTTTGGTCCCTTATATTTGCTCAAAGTTCTGTTTTGGTTCTTCAAATTTTTTTTCGTACCATTTTGGTCCCTCATGTTTGCTCAAGGTTCCGTTTTGACCCCTCAAGTTTTTTTCGTTCCATTTTCCCTCATGTTTGCTCAATGTTCTGTTTTAGTCCCTCAAGTTTTCAAAAAATTCCATAATTACTCACCGACTCTATTTCATCCACTTTTTTCGTTAAAATAAAGAAAAAAAAACTAACTTTCATCTCCCAACAATTTTCCTCTTGCATTGAAATCCTTCTCTTTTGTAAAAGAACAAAATTGTTAGGAGATGAAAATTGATTTTTTTTCCTTTTTTAACAAAAAAAAAGTGAATTGAAAAGAGTTAGGGACTAATGGTAAAACTTTTTAGAAACTTGAGGACCAAAACAGAACAAAAAATTTGAGGGACCAAAATAAGACTTTGGCCCATTCAAAACACAAATTTTGAGAAGAAAACGATCTTCCTCTAGCTCTATCCATCTCTTTTCACTTTTCAAGCATGGTTCTGCCATGGAACACAATGAAGGATTGAAAGATTTTAATATTTCATTCGAGGAGCATTGAAAAAGAAGGGAGACAAGCACAGAGAGATCTACAAGTGTGAACAACTTTGTTTTTTTTTTTGCTCCGGACATTACTGTATAAGTTATAGTACAGACTCATGAGATGCTTAAAGAACGCATAATACCCCGCATATCATACACTCGAATAGATACAATAAATGGCTCTTTACACATCTATAAGCCAATCTTTCGGAAATGAATCCTCTACATTTCTCTTCTCTACATTTCTGGTAGAGTATAAAAGAGAAAGTAAGAAAAAAAAAGAGAGAGAAAGAGGAAATGTGGATCCTACATATTGTTATTATTTCATGGGATCCACATTTTCTCTCTCTTTATCTTCCTTTCTCTCTCTAATTCCACAAGAAATGCATTTGGAGAAGGAAATGCAGATGATCCAATCCCCAATCTTTCCTCTTAATTAGTCATGCTGTTAGTTTTCCCCTTTGGGAACACTTTTACGCCTTATGTCACTCCCACACAAAACTCTTAAACAGAGTTGATTTGCACAACATGAAGTAAACTAAACCTATCACAAAGAGACATAGAAGCATATTTAACAATTGTCAATTTGTTTTACCTTGAACATATTTATATTCTCTTCATGATTGATTTGATTTACTTATCATTTATTGATCAAATCTACCTAACAATCTCTTATGTGGAACTAAAAGAGAGGCCTGCCAACTTTTTGGCTTTGACCCTTTTTCCCACATGATCTCAGACTAAAGGTTTGCCTGCTTGTCCAAATAAGAAGCTTTCAAAGTATCGTTAGGCTGTCGTCTCCTAGCTTGGCATGAAGCTCCTTCATTAAGCAACATCTCCACACCTTTTAACATTGTCATCATAGAGAATGACAGAGAAGACTATAGATCAATAGCATAGAAAATCCGAACAGCAAGATTTCCCAACGAACACCCCCACTGGCTGAGGCTGCACCAAAGAAAGAAAAACGTATTAATTTATGAATGGACTAGAAATAAAATTTTGCAAGATAAAAAAGTCACATGGTTTGAATATGATAATATTACGCGTGAACGAAAGAATTTGATATTACTACTAACATCTTCAACAGTCATTAGCAACTAGTCCTATCTATCAATAACCATTTCACAAGTAATCAGTACATATGTAAGATGCCTCTACTACAAAACATGTTTGATGCAGGAAAATACTTTGGTCAAGATCATAGGTTTCGTCAATCCTTTTTAAATTATGTTTTAATCCACCACATAAACCTTGTTTCTGAGGTCACCACGGGGCAGATCAATTTAGCATTTAGATACTCCTATAATACTTTCAATATGTTCAGGTAATGAAGCTAATCTTGATTTGCCTAGTTTGTTCAAAAAATTGTATAAAACTTGAAAGAAACCTAATCTAGGTATAATCATGAGGGCAGCTCCATCATAAACAAGATCAGTCCCATAGTGTCTTCTCCAACCCAGACGTGCATATAAAACTAGGTGAACATACAGTGATATGATTACTGATGACGTACAAAAAAAACAAACCTAGTACTCACTCTGCAGTGATGCTCAGAAGCTAGGCGATAAATAGGAGTTAGTATCAAGTATTTGAAAGGATTTTTAAAATTAAGACAAGGTGCACTTACATGAAGAGAATGAAAGAAGCTTCCGTGATACCAACTTTTCAGCTCTTCCTCTACCCGGGCCAGGTTTGGTGCCATGGGATGCTTCTGTTGCTGGTGCTAGATCTGGGGATACCTCAGCCATGGGGCTTGCAGGAGACGGAAAGGGAGGGTTAGAATAAGATTTTGCCGGCGAGCTTGAAGGATATGAGATGCCATGGTATGGATAGGGGCTAGGTGAATGCTCAGTTGCAACAGAAGAAGGTGCAGGTGACGGTACTTCACAGTCAAAACATGGGAATTCGTAATCATTTGGTGGGGATGTTGGAGAGTAAGAAGGAGCAAGCGATGGTGAAGGTGAAGGTGAAGGTTCGGCAGGATCAATTGGCAGTGGGGATGGTGCAGGAGAAGGAGATGGTGCATTCCCTTGAAACATACTCTTCAAATAAGATGACAACACAACTCCCTTGACTTTACCAAATATTGAGTGTCCAAGGCTAAGATTTTTCTCAGTGAAGCCTGATATTGAGTTGGCCAATTCAAGATATCTCTGAGGTAGGAGTACCCCAAAGTTTGATGTGACCGAAACCTGCACGACCACTGGGGGAGCTACCGTTGAGCCAACTTGATTTGTTATTTGGACAAAAACTTGCTGCAAGAAAAGTGAAAATGGAGTCAAAGACAAATTGAATCACAGGGGTGCAAGATATCATTACAAACATAATGGAGTTTCAGTTAGAAGCATGTGAATGTACTCTAACCCAGCTTCCTATTACTTATTGCAGTATGAGGATTTTGAATTTGAGTGAACGAAGCTCCAACAAATCCCATGAAACTTTAAATTTCACATGAATGAAAATCTGAAGTGTCTTTCGGAGTTTTCAGGGCAGTTCACTATGCAAACCTTCATCCTTTTTCTCCAAAAGAAGATAAATTTCAACTCATGTTTAGAATTCATTTATCAGCAAGACGGTCTTTGACAAAAGAATATTTAGCAATAAATATTTACTAAGCACTAATTTTCTGCAGCATATCTTTTCTAAATTAAAAGTTAAAAGTTTTGGGTTCCCCTTCCATGAATATTTTGGTACATAATGTACAAGAAACAAATATCAAACAAGAAAATTTTCTAGTGGTCAAATTTAACTATATCTCATAGAAACCAGAAATCTTTGGGCACTTATAAAACAAATATTGTAATATTCAGAACCCAGCATAACAACAGAATGAAATAGGCTAAGAGACTATACCTCATCAGACCTCAGATGCAAGCCCAACTTCAACTCATCCTTGAACTCGGGGAAATAATCCAGTATATCAACTATTGAATTATTGAGAGTAAAATTGAACAGAATCTCAGGCCTCTGAATAGTAGGGCCCAACTGCACTGGTATTACAGTTACTCCCCCAGGAACTTGCAAGATCTCAAAAATCGAAGCATTCCCAAATATTGATGTTGTCAAACTCAGATTGGATTGCTGGAGGAACAGTTCAACTAATGATGACCTCAGCAGACTCAAGGACACTGAATTAATTGGAACATTCAATGGATCAGATAGAACACCAAAGGTTGCATCTGTCATGTTAGGTGCAAAACTTTGATGCATGGATAGAACAACCACCTGTTAAGAGTAAGTAGCTTATAAGCTATAAGTCACTTTCTGTACCTAACAAAGAATTAAACACAAGAGCAGAAGCTTGAGGTGAAACCTTTGTGTCTGGGACTCCTATTTCACTGTATATATCATATTCTAACTTTTCGATGTATGGAATTAGCTTTGCAACCGGCTGTTCCAGTCTGAAGTATGCCTGTACAGTAGCTGAAATTCCAACAAAAAGGAAAGGTATAAAGCAACAAATAGAAAGCAGCAGTATCGGCTGCATAACCATTCAAAAGGTATACCCAATCCTTGTTTGAAAAGAATAATCAAACAGAAGAGTAATAAGAGAAAAGTGAGATACGAGATTTTAAGTGATATCTCAAGAACACAACTGCCAAAAATTGACATTATAAATGACACTTAGAGGTTCATAATTTTCTCTTCTCAGATTTAATCAGCGCTAATTGTCAGTGCAGGTGGTGCTAAATGCTAATGAGTGCTAATTCAATCAACAAGCAGATCAATTACAAATAATTTAAAGCTTCAAGCAGATAACTTCTTTTGTAACATTACACAGTTAATGTAAGTTTCCACATATGGCCCTTTAAGATAGATAAACATTACAGATAACCATAGCTAGCAGCATGTTTAGTTTTAGGATAATATTACCTATACTAAGTTTCATGAGTATTCTTTGGTGATCTATATACCTATAACATTCAGCACAATATCAGAAATAAAATCACAGTAGCAGTAGCATAGACAAGACACGTCCAATCACAGGAACACAAGATTATAGTGATGCAGACCAGTAATTTTCAAACTCATTTCAATAACAAAATTTGTCACTGTAGTCTGAGCATTAATCACAACCGACAAATATTTTGATCACTCCTCTTAGCATACAGTATACACCGTCATATATTGCGTTGAAACCGAAAGAGCTCAAACCTAAAATCTGAAAAGAAAATTTTTGAATTTATGAAATCAATGAGTTCATGAAACAACAGAGAAATCTGATCATAAAACAAATAGGCTAACAACCGCACATCGAGCTCCTCCAAAGCAGAAGAATTCCTCAATTGAAAAACGAGAATAAGCTAAAAAGTTCATAGCACTCAATTCATAGCGTCACAAACAAAACCTAATTTCAATCAACAACATCCCTAGCAGAAATCCAATTCTTCACAACTTTTTACCTGACATAACAATTAACATATAACACCCTCATGGACAACAATTAGAGTCATTAGGAAACCAAATCAATCAACGAAAACGAGAAATTACAAATTCCCATTTGTCAAAATCATCAAAACATGCCAATTTCTTTCTTCAGAACAACAAGAACAAAAAAAAAAACTAATCAGAAAATTGGGGAAGAAAGGAGGAAACTCACTCACCGCTTNCAGAACAACAAGAACAAAAAAAACTAATCAGAAAATTAGGGAAGAAAGGAGGAAACTCACTCACCGCTTTGCTTAATTGAATCACTTGCATCGAACCTAGACTTTATTGCGTACCTAGGGTAAGCCCAGAATACTCCAGAAATCAAAACCGAAAAACTGAGAATCAAGATGAAGAAACACTTGAAACTGAACTCATTAGCCAATCTTCGAAGAACCACCGAACATCCCCGGCAGAGAAATCCCGAAGAAGCTCCATTGTCAGTATCATCGTTCTGCCGTTGCCGCAGATTTTGCTGCTGAGATTTCCCCATTCGCAAAGCATCTGAAATACCCAAAAGCCAAAACCCTCACAATCTCTATCTCTTTCTCTCTCTAACCGAAGGAGGCAACACGCAGCCTCCTTCCCTCAACAAGAAGACGAAGCAGAAGATCGACAAGTGTAGAAGAGACAAGCGATGACGATGGTGGGCAATGTCCTCTCTCTCTTTCTCTCTCTAAAAGTTCACTCCACAGTACAGAGTAGAAAACTACTTTCTCTCTCTAGATTTGATGCCACCATAGTTACTTCTAGGCTACCGAACGTTGAGAGGAAGCAAAGGTGAAAATTGAAAAAGAAAGAGAAGAGTGTGTAAGCATAAAGTGAAGAAAGAAAGAAGCACACTAGTGTATCAAGCATATTATTATATTTATCAATAAAAAAATAATATAATAAAATGTATTAATTACGATAATCACAATATTAATTTGTTATATATATTTACAATATATTATTCTATGTTAAGATTTAACTAAGATTCACCTTTATTCGAATTATAGAAGGAATCTGATAACCTGAATTGTATTTAGCTTTTTATATTTCTGTATGGTAAAAATCTATTTTTATTTTTATCTTTAAATTTATATCAGTTTTAAATATTTATTTATTGTCAATTTTATTTTTTCTTTTTTAATTTGATGATTAACAATAAATAGATATTGTTAATCAGGAGAGTAACAACCTAACTAAAAGATTGACATCAATCTGAAAAAAGATTTTGCCCCAGAAAAAGTCATTCTTTTATAGAAAATGAATTTATTTACAAATGTTAACAATAAATATTAAAATAAAAAAATTGCAATCACATCTTGATACAAATGGATGAAGTTTTGTATTCTTTAACTAAATCCTTTGAATTCAATTTGGCTAGATAATAAGATAAAGTGTTTTCTACGAGTATTTTTAACCTTTGATTTTTATAAGTTTGATCTCACTCAAACAAAGTCTTATATTTGAGATTTTATGAATGTAATTATTTTTATTGAAAGTCTTTCTCAATCTAGTTAGGTATGTGACACAAATTAAATTGGTTATTGGAGATTAAAATTTAGAGACAAGAAAATATAAGTGAGGTCTCTCATTTGATTTTTGTAGTAAAAATATCCATAAAAAATAATTATGATTTGGCTACAAAAATTTATTATATGATGGAGAGCTTATTAAATGAAATTAACTCTAATTTTATGTATGATACTTCATTTTTAAGGCTATATTCATTGTAGTGGATTTCTCGCTAAATCCATTGTCCTAGAGTGAGTGCATCTTGACCGTCAGTCGCATCTAAATACACAATTATCGTGCCACATCACAAGAGCTTCTAAATAAATCTAGGTTTCAATTCTATGATTTACATGCATCGTGTCAACCATCATGCCTCTTCTTCTTGAGCATATTATGACCTAGTCTACCGCACTTTTTTTTTACAAGGTGAGGAAGACTAGCCTCTACAATGTTCACATTCATATTGAGTTCAAGAAGTACATTTTATATTTTAATTGATGTTTATAATTAGGTGTTCTAGATTCAAGTTATGATGCGATTAGTGTATAAGAACAATATTTTTCCAACAAAGTGGAGACTAGCTAGCTAGGCTTTTTTCCTCCATGGCGAAGCAAAAATAGAGCAACTCTAATTGTCTACATTTAGTAATTCTCTTCTTTTGTGCTTCATGTGTTTCAATCTAGGTTAAGTGATCCGACAAAGATTGAAGCATAATAGAGGTGACCTTTTTTCTTCATGTGTTTCAATCTGTGTTTTTTGAAGCATATGTTGAAAGATAAAATAGAGTTTGTTAAATCAAAGGTTGTAACTTTGTCTTTAAAAGTTAAAATATAATAAAAAGCTTAATTCCTACTGTATTCTTGTATCTTTTTGGCCAAAAGGTTTTGTATTATAGTAATTACTAATTAGTGATCACTTTAATAAACATTTATCTAATTTTTTAATTGTATAATATAATTTGATATTGTGTAGTCTTATGCCTTTGGGATTCCTTTAATCAGTCAATCTCATCCAATTCCCATCACCCAATTTATGGTTTTTGCATGGTGGTTTTTTGGCGATGAAGCTAAGGAATTAATAATGCACACAACACACGTGGACTATATATATGTAATTTATATACATAAGTGGGGAATATTCGTAACAGACATATATATAAGTGGATTGATATCTTTTTTGACAAGTGATGAACTAATTAAAGCCACTTGGGTTATAGCATGAGTTGGCAAAATATGTGTTTTTTTTAGGAAAAAATTGTTTGTTTAAGATTAAGTGCTGGTAGTTTTCCAGGCACATATATAATTTTAAACTTTAATTTATGATTAAATTTTAGGTCCAAATTTCAAATTAGTCATGAAGATTTTATGAATTTTCGATTAATTCTACATATTTTCATAATTTGTTAAATTGACTTTAAATTAAATTATATATTTCATTGTTTTATTAATTGAATTATCAATTCCATAATTTTTCATAAATCAAATTATTAATGTGATCTTTAATTAATGAATTTCACTCTTTTTGAATCTTATTGTTAATTATAAGCTGTCATCTTTCTCAACGCAAAAAGGAAATATCATATATAGTAAAAACAATTATAAACCATTCCAATTACATTGGTTAGGTTTTCATTTTACAAAACAATAAACCAACTTTTACTACTTTTGAATATATATTTTTGATTAAATATAACCAAATAAAAAGATTAATTTAATTTTATTAGTATCAATGCACCAAGATTATTACAGTAGTTCCATTAATTCGCGGTGGCTTTAATTTTGGTTAAAGTAAATTTGTCCACAAATATTTTAGGGATAAGAACAAAGGCCCATTCATTATAAAGCATAAGGTAATGTGATAATGTGGAATCTTGTAAATGCAAGCAAAAGCCATAAATGGATAGATAACTACATCATGTGTGAAGTGTTGCATTTAAATTGGATGTATTACTATTGTGGATGGTAGGTACCACTTTTTCTTGAATTAAAGTAACAATAAAAAAAATAATGAGTCAATTTGATAAACTCACATGGCATCATCTTTTTGTTTCCAAATTCCAACCGCTAATATAGTAAAAAAATATATATATATATATACACATAAGTTGACTCTATATTAAAGAGTCAAGAAGCATGGTAATTTAACTTTGTTTTATAGACAGATTTTATTTTGGTAATATATTTTTTCAAAAGTGATTTTTTTGTATTCTGTTTTTTCACCGTTAACATTTTGGTACCATATTATTTCAAAAGTGACATTTTGGTATCCTATTCTTTGCACGGTTAATACTTTAGTATTCTGTTTTGTGGACCGATGTTACTTTGGTATCCTGTTCTATCTTTGTTAGAGTATCAAAATGTTAACGGTGTAAAGAACATGGTACCAAAATGTCACTTTTGAAAGAATAGGATACCAAAATGTTTACGATGCAAAGAATATGGTACCAAAGTGAAATCGGTCCATGGAATAGGGTACCAAAGTGTAATTTACTCTTTTTTTAAAAAAAAAACTAAAGCTAAAATACACACTTTTTTATTCAATATTTATTACTGCGTATGGAATAAACTTGTACACTAAAGAAATATCTGTATCTGGACAAAATTTTCTTAAAAGAAATCTAATGTTTGTTTTGTTGGAAAAAGAAATTTATGAAAGTTTCGTCTAGCATTACCCTTTCTCCCTCTCATAGTTACTATTAGCAAATTAGCAATCAAAAGCAAATAGTTTCATTCGACTTTGAGCAAACATGAGGGACCAAAATTGAACAAAAAAAATTTAAGAGACCAAAACAGAACTTTGAGCCAACATGAGAGATTAAAATAGGATTCTGACCTATATTTTATTTTAAACTTTTGGTCAAAACATCAATACTAATTTTTGCAGTGTTATCTGACTTTGTTTGTCAATGATTTCAATTGGATTGAGAAAAAACTCGTTAAAAGAAACTCATAATTTTAATTTCATTGCTTAATACTTGAAACATATATATATATATATAACTCCATGAAACAAATGAGTCACTTATATAACTATAATATCACATTCAAAGTTAGACACCAATTGTGAAAATTTATAAAAGACCAAAGAGAAACTGTTGAAAAATATTATGGACCAAAATGGAATAAAAAAATATTATAGATCAAAATAAAATTTAGTATAAACATTATGGACCAAAACGAACTTTCGGCCTAGATTCTATTTTTGTTTTGTTTTGTGTTGGGTTGGGTTTCGGACTTGTATTTATCATAAAAGGCCCATTTCATAGTATTACCCAAAGATTAGACCAAAACATGATGGAAGAAAAGAAAAAAAAAAAAAAACCAAAACCAAAACCCTAATCCTATATAATCATCTTTTCGTCTCAAACCACACATTTCAGTCACAGAGAGAGAGAGAGAGAGAGAGAGAGAGGCGAAAGATTTCAGGGTTTCGCATTTCTCTGAAGAAATCATCCATCCAACAATGGAGCAAGCTCCGACGCAATCCCTCGAGCAAGTCCAATGCTTCGGCCGGAAGAAAACAGCCGTCGCCGTCACCTACTGTAAGCGTGGACGCGGCCTCATCAAGATCAACGGTTGTCCGATTGAGCTCGTAGAACCGGAGATTCTCCGATTCAAGGCTTTCGAGCCCATTCTACTTCTCGGTAGACACCGATTCGCCGGCGTCGATATGCGTATTCGTGTCAAAGGTGGTGGTCACACTTCGCAGATATACGCTATTCGTCAAAGCATAGCCAAGGCGCTCGTTGCTTTTTACCAGAAGTACGTCGATGAACAGAGCAAGAAGGAGATCAAGGATATTCTTGTCAGGTACGATCGAACCTTGCTTGTTGCTGATCCAAGGCGTTGTGAGCCTAAGAAGTTCGGTGGTCGTGGTGCTCGTGCTAGGTTCCAGAAGTCATACCGTTAATTTCTGAATCATTATATTGGTGAAACAGGATTAAATCATTATTAGTCGTTTTGTTTTTCTGTTTTTGGTTCATGTTTAATGCTGTCGAAGAAGACCTTTGATGTTTACTAGTTCTAAAATTTTGGGCATCTTACTTGTCGATGGATTGTTGAGATGATTTAATTTATATTAAGTTTTTTACTTAGGTTTTAATCTAAGGAATAAGTATCAATGGTTTAATTTAGCATTTTCGTTGAGGTAGAAGTTTCTGTATGGATTAAATTAGGGCTTCGATGTTTTAATTTACTGCGGTTTGTTTGTTTAGTGGGATGATAATCGATATTCGGATTTGTTTTGTTTTACCCCATTAAGCTTAGGAATACGTTTATTTGCTAATATGATGGCTAGTCATAGTTCAGTGAAGGTTTATAGGCTCCGTTTCTAATAAGATAATTACTGTCATTTTGAATTTAGTTGTGTTATCAATCCTCATTTCTAATGTACTATCACTAACTGGCTTGAGTTGACAAGTTTGCCCAAGTTTTGTCATGCCTTGGTCATATATAGTAATCCATTCAAGCCAATAGATTAAAATTAACGTGGGCTTAAGCATGGTACTGGATTTGATGGAAATAGGTTTAGAATCCATGGAACATTATGCAGGTTGATCTGGTGTTGCGCAATCTTAACCTTGGTTCGGTTTTGAGAAGAAAAACTCAAATTCACTTCAATTAGTGAGCAACTTCTCATTTGTTGATATAAGTATATAACTAATGCACTTTTAAATCCCTCTTCATGGATTGAATATATGGATCTTTTTCGTAATTCTCAAGGAATGTGTGAGAATGATTTATCTTCATGTACTAGTTTTGATTTGAATGTTTGAAATTTGTTCATAACTTTAATTTTATGGCTTTGAATTCATTTTCCGGACCTACGCGCAAAGTAAAGGATTTCTTATCATTCAGGAATTCACTTATTGTGATTTTAAGGATTTCTAATCCTTCCAATTGTGAATATCTCTGCATCTTTGTATAATCAGTTATTTTGTTTTGCATCATTCTAGCTAGCAAGACTAATCTGTTGTCTTCTAATTTTGTTATGTGGATCTGTCTTTAACTCCTTAGTCACAAAAAATATACCATTTTCTCTCTATTTCGTATAAATTAATCATAATAGCCTAATTTGGTCTTGTTAAAGTAAAATAGCTGTTTGTTTAAACTATTAAAGTATATTTTTTCAAAGCAACGCAGTGATGTCCTAATTGAATCTGCCCATGGTTTGCTTGATATTCCGGTCGATTCAGAAGCCATTTCAAAATGTGTGAATACGGATGAAGCTGGTTTTGTAGTTATTGCTATCAAAGGCAGCATTATGATACTATCTTACCTTCTTATCAAATATCAGTGGAGCAATACATATAAAAATGAGTTAAATTTGATAGCTTAGATTCTCTTGGTCTCTTTCCTATTCATCTGCACTACACACTTGTTTTTCTATCTTAGGCATTAAAGTTTATGAAAGAATCATTGACTCGCTAGTGGTTTTGACGGCAATGGATCCTCTACTGTAGTTTTCTGGTGCTGTCTCTGCTGTTCATCAGATCCAAACTGTCCATGAGATCTAATAACCTATTTTATGCCACGTGTCATATATACTTTTTTCTGAAATTGTACCCAATTTTTTTAACTCCGGCTCCTTTACCTGTAATTCATGAGTTAATTCGACATCCTTCCAATTGTTTATCGTCGCCGCTGCTGTGCATCACCGTTGTCGTCGCCGTCGCTATCCGTCGTCCTCGTCGTTGTTTCCGTCTTTGTTCCGCAGCTTGTTCATGACTTCGCTGGTTTTCATGTCCTCGTCTATATATATCTATCTATCTCTTATTTTGCTTTTCTTCCCTTCTAGATTTTCCTATTGCATTCATTCAAAAAGCCCTTTCGATTATTGTTACTAAAGTTTGGATTTCTGGTTCTTTTTCTCAACATTTGTCTCTTACTCTTTGTGGAAACCCCAAGATTGAAGACTGTTGTAAATTTCTTTTGTTCTCTATTTCATCAATGTTCTGTTTGTCCTGGAGGCTCATATCTAACTAAAGCTCTTCCCTCTTTTTAATTAATTGATTTGATGAACCATTTGAACCCTATTCCTACTATAAAATGATGCAAGAGAAAATGATACAGGGATGGCGTGCGAGGGGTGAGGGAGAACGCAGTATTTCAATTTTGACTTTTGAGTTAAAAAAATCAATGTAAACACAAAGGAAAAATTGTAAGACACGTGACACAATGTTAGGGTCCATTGCCGGTTTTGACTCTCATTCTACAATGTTAGGGTCCTACGCCACTAAAAAACTTGATTGGATAAAAAAAATGACCAAAGTGTACTTTTGGTCCCATAACTTTGGCAAATGTCTCAATTTGGTCCCATAATTATTTTTGTTGCAATTTTGGTCCTATAACTTTTGAAAACGTCTCACCGTTGGTACCAAGCTGATTTCCATCCATTATCTGCCGTTAAATCTATTTCACCCATATTTGCTACGTCATCATTCAACTCAATATGTCAGATCATCTTTAATGACAAAAAATGGATGAAATCAGTTTGAGATCAACAGTTTAGAAGTTATGTGACCAAAATTGCAACAAAAAAAAGTTATGGGACCAAATTGAGACCTTTGCCAAAGTTATGGGACTAAAAGTGCATTTTAGCAAAAAAAAATTGTCTGTATGTATACAGAGGTTACTTGTAATTATCAAAGACAGTAAAAATCTTTTAAATCACACTGAACACTTTGAAACTTGTCATGGCAATTGAGAGTACTTGGCACCATACTGAAACCATATCGATCAAGGGAATCACTTCTAATGCAAATGTGTTAAGCACAGCCCATATAACAGTGAGGCCAATGTACATACATAATAAGTATAGCCATTTTGGAGCAAGGTATCGTCCACCTTTATTTGTGCCTTTGAAAAGTAATATTATACTCTGCAATGTTTGTGATCTTTGCATATGCCTTCAAAACAGAATGAGGACCAAAATAGGAAGAGACACTTGTTAGGAATAGGAGCTAAAAATGGCCAAACTGAAGAAAGATGATATAGAATTCCTGCCAAATTCCATTTTTAAAATTGTTCTGAAATGAAAGAGATGACAGTTATGTGTAGAAACTCGTGGAATCTTAATTCATATTTGACACACAACTTCGTTACAAAAAGTTCGGAAGACCAAAAATAAAAGAATGGAAACTTTTAAGAGCAAAGCTTCCACATGCTATATTATTTATGCACACTAATCCCAAAACATCTGTTTTGTGGAACAAGATTTATTAGATTTTTTTTTTTTACATGATTACAAGCCTCGTCTAAACAAACATTAATCTTTAATTGAAATGTGACTTTGATAATACAGTGTCTGAATGGTTTGTCATCAATCGTCGTTATGTACTAGTTTGATTTGAATGTTAATTTGAAGTTTGTTCATAACTTTTATGGCTTTGAATTCGTCTTGTGTGCCTATATATGTCCAATGTAAAGGACTTGTCATCATTAAATAATAACTTATCTTGTGAAAGGGAATTTTGTGGTGAGTCTTGCATTGCTATTCCTTCCAAAGCAAAGGAGATGTTCAATTTGAAGTCATTATTTCCGTGTTAATTAACATTGTAGACTTTGAAGTCGTCTATAATTTTAACATCAGATTTAACTAGACTCAACAAAAACCATAAAACCAAAAATGAATGAATAAAGGAAAATGTACAAAATGTGAATAGAAAAAATGCTATGGTTTACTTCATTGGATTAATTAAGTAAATACTTTGTTAATCACTTCTTAAAAATTTATGTTTATAATTACAGATATCCATACATTATCAACATAATCTTCTCTAATTATAATCAATTTAATCTATCAAATTAACTAACTAAAGCAATTAATTTATCCTACATCAATGATTTCAATTCAGTAACTAAAAATGAGAATAATTAGTGCAATTTACTTTTCTAGTCAACATTCATCACTTAATTTGAGCAGAAAATAACAATTTTTGGGCATTTCTCCGAAGGAACTTTGGGAATCAATTATTCATGGTGTGGCCTCATGCAGTCAACTCAAGTAAACTGTCTGCGTTTCTTTCTTTTGTATACTATTGAAGAGGTTGGTATACTATTGACAGACATAAATACCTCTTTCTGTGGATTGTAAATCTTGCATTGTACTAAATCTCCAGAAAAGCCTGAGCCTCAATAATCATGAAGCTCTTTCACCCACTTCTGCCCACGGTTCTAATTAAGCTTTCATGCATATTAATAACTATTTCATATTCATGTTGTGAAGAGGATTTGAATGTCCACTACTGCAGAAAGAGTGAGGAAGAAGCCCTTCTTCTCTTCAAGGAAGGCTTCAAGATCCCTTCAAGTTCAAACCCATTATCCTCTTGGGATCCAGAAGTGGATTGTTGCAAATGGAAAGGAGTTGGATGCAACTCAACCACAGGTCATGTTAATTCCCTTAATCTCAGTGTTACAAATTCATCAGATAGACTGATTATTATTAGAGATGTTTTATGTTCATCTTTGCTTGATTTGCCATGCTTAAGATCTTTGGACTTAAGTGGAAATGATTTCAAGCATACTGAAATGCCTGAGTGTATTGGTTCTTTGCATAATTTAGAACATCTTAACCTATCAGGCACCAATATTAGGGGAATCCTTTCTTATCACCTTGGAAATCTCTCACACTTGCAGTCTCTTGATTTGAGTCACAATGAGTATTCCTTGGGAGTCAATAACCTTGATTGGCTTCAAGGACTTTCTTCCTTGAAAAAGCTTGATTTAAGCATGGTTCAGGTCAACAATGTCGAGAATTGGCTTGATGTGATTAATGCACTACCATCTCTAGTGGAGTTGCGTTTATCTGCTTGCCGTCTTCCAAATCTTCCTTGTTTTCTTCCTTATGTGAACATCACTTCCCTCCAAGTCCTTGATCTCTCCTTAAATGGTTTTCTTGTCACCATACCTCATTGGTTGTTTGAAATTAGAGATATTCAACATGTTAACCTCAGTAACAATGGATTGAGTGGTCAAATTCCAGACAAGTTTGAGCATTGGAAGTCCCTAGTCTTTCTTGATCTCTCAAACAACAACCTAAGTGGTCCAATACCAGACAAGTTTGAACATTTGCAGTCCCTTGTTTTTCTTGATCTCTCAAAGAACAACCTAAGTGGTCTAATACCAGACAAGTTTGAACATTTTCACTCCCTTGTCTTTCTTGATCTCTCAATGAACAACCTAAGTGGTCCATTACCATCAACATTGGGTCAAACTCAGGGTCAAAATGGGCTTGTAAGGTCGTCATCCCTAAAAGAATTGCATCTGTCAGACAATCATTTAGGTGGGAGATTAGAAAAAAGTCTTGTGCAGTTCTCCGGTTTGGAGGTGTTAGATGTTTCTTATAATGATTTTGAGGGTATCCTAGTGGATTCTCATTTTCGCAATCTCAAAAGCTTGAGGGTCTTGGACTTATCTTCAAATCATCTGAGATTGAACATGAGTGACAATTGGGTACCCCCATTTCAACTTGAGTATATAGGTTTGAGGTCTGTAAAGACAGGTCATTCCTTTCCAAACTGGCTTCAATCACAGAAGAACTTCTTACATTTTGATGTGTCTAATGCTAATATCTCAGGCTTTGTGCCATATTGGTTTTGGCATCTCTCTCCCAAAGTTGAATATCTGAACCTTTCCCACAACAATCTTGGAGGGTGTGTGTATGAGTATGATCTCTCATCGAACTTCAATCTTCATACACTTGATTTGACAGAAAATCGTTTTCATTGTCTACTTCCTCATTTTCCACCCAACTTAAGGGCATTGAAACTCCCTATGAACTCATTCTATGGGCCTATATCACATGTATGTGACATTTTAGGTGTCAACAACTCGCTCCTCTATCTTGATTTGTCTTTAAATAATCTGTCAGGAAATATTCCAGATTGTTGGGAACATGGGAGAAGTCTGATCTTTTTAAACCTTAAGGAAAATTATTTGTCAGGTCATATACCTGACTCATTCGGTGGTCTTGAACGCCTTACTGTGTTAAATTTAAGACAGAACAATCTTTCTGGCAAGATTCCTCCATCCTTGCAAAATAGCACCCCCTTGATTATTTTAAGTCTATCAGAAAATCATTTTTCTGGAGAGATACCAGCTTGGATTGGTGACTGCTTTCAGCATTTAATGATTCTTGACTTGCGCTCTAATGATTTGGAAGGAAATATCCCCACACAGCTATGTCAACTAAAATTATTACAAATCTTGGACCTTGGCAGCAACCGCTTATCAGGGGCCATTCCTAGGTGCACCTTCGCTGCTATGTCTGTGGTAGACCCAATTGATGACATGTATGATCCATATACTATGTACAGGAAAATTTTATTGGATGTATATGGATACTCATTTTGCGATTTCACTTCAGATGTCTACTGTTCCCTATGGGAACTTTTGATTAGTGGAAGACCAACCTGGCTTTGGTATTTTGGGTACCTTGATTTTTCTTCTAATTCCTTAACTGGAGAAATTCCTGAAGAAATTACAAGGCATGCTGGATTACTTGGGTTGAGTTTGTCGAGAAACCATCTGGTGGGTTCTATCCCTTCTGACATTGGTAATATGACAAATTTGGAATTTCTTGATTTGTCATGGAACTGGTTAACATGTTCCATTCCCACCAGCATGATCAAAATTAATTTCCTGGAAATTTTGAATGTGTCATATAACAACTTGACTGGTGAAATTCCACGAGGTGCTCAGCTCGAAACTTTTGATGCATCCTCATTTCTGGGTAACAAAAACCTTTGTGGGGTTCAACTAGCACTGCCCTGCTCAACAAATGAGTCATATGAAGACCAACACTGCAGAAACAGTAAAGAACATGAAGGCATTGTGGAACATGAAGGCCAAAAGGACAATACCATGAGTTTGTTAGAGACATCATCTTTCTACATCAGCATGGTTCTGGGATTTATCACTGGATTTTGGGCATTCTGGGTCCCTTTGGTTCTCATCACATCTTGGAGGCATTCCTATTTTCGTTTCATAGACCGTGTGACTGACTACATTTATGTGATCATTGCAGTTGCAGCAGCCAAATTTCAAAGGAAATATCTCACCCAATAAGTAATCATCCACAGTCTCTGTTTGCAACAAGTCCTTGTTTTCATGTGGAAATAATTCCCAGCAGATATATGTAATATGGATTTATTCTATGTTGTGCTTGTGATGCATGCTTTTCTCTACAGATAATTAATATTTTGCCACAAAAACACTTTTGGATTTTGTTATAATTTGTCTTTGGTCTATATATGTTTATGGTTTGGTTATTCTTGAACTTTCAATAAGTTTATTGATCAACGAGTTGAACTTGAATTTGTTGTAAAATGATAAAATCATGTAAGTGGAGAATCTTCTGCTTCACTAAAAGAAACTGCATAAAAAATTACTTGCTCTGCATTCTTCCAAAAATGAATTTATTGAATTTTGCTGCATCTAAAGGCACTACAACCAAAGCTAGGTTCAAATTCATTCATTAGAGGGGAAAATCCCAATAATCTTGTGTTGTGTCTGTTGAAGTCTTCACGTTCATTTAGCACCCACATCAAAGATTATATCTTTGCAAGTTCTTGACTAATCCAAAACTACTTTGAGTTGAGTTTTTAAGTGAAAAAACGCACGGGCAAAATGGTATGTCATTGTAATAAAAAGTTCTTTTTTTCTTATAAACTTTAAACGGGAGATAGAGAAATATATATATATATATATATAATTTATTCTTATATACAAAATACATAATGAATATGCCTTTTGAAAAAGAAGAAAAAAAAATGATATCCTTCTTATTCAAGGAGAACAAAATGAATGGTACTACTATAGCAGAAATTGTCCATTTGCTTAGACACAACGGTTATAAGTCATCCACTTGTTTTACTTAACTTTTTATTCAAAGTTGTAATTTTGGTCTTGAGCTGTCATAGCTAGCCCACAATTTTTGTATATATATATGTATATATATTTATATATATAGGTTTTGTATATATATTTTACCAAAGCCTATATGATTATTTTTTAGGTTCATGAAAAGGCAAGCTTATTACCATAAGATTCAAAAGAGTCCACATATCACTCACTCATGCTTGTGCTTTATTTTGCTTGTGTATGTCAAAATTTCAAAGCCATGGCCCCACTTCCCACCATGATTGAGAATTTGGGATTCCTCAACTATGATTTAGATAAGGAAAAGCCATACTCCAAACCTTATCTATGCTATTGCTATCTCCACCTTAAAGGGTCTAATTTTTATTTTTTTATTATTTATTTTTACCTTTGCGTGAATTAGAGAAAAATAAACTCTAACGGTTCTATTTCTATTCTTGCTCCAACCCCTTTTCGGTGCTCACAACAATTAATTAATCAAGTGACAAAACTTATTATGATAATTGAAAAAAAAAAGAGGGTTGAAAGTAGAGTTATCATGCCTGCATGATAGTTGAAATTATTAGTATTTTTCTAAAGTAATTAAGATGGGTTTTGATATAACTGATTTTGATCAGATGGAATTTAATTGATTTTGATCTAAATTGCCCATAATATATGGGTTTAAATCACTGATTCAGAGTTCAGGACACACAAAAAAATGACTTGGTGACAAATTGTCAAATTCTAGCTCAACCATTTTCCTTAATTTCATAAAACGTCAAAGAAAAACCATCCTTTATAAGAAATCCCCCACCCACTTAATTTCCTTCCACTAAAGCCACTCTCGTATTCTCATATCATATCTACCTCTTCAATTCTCAGTTCTCACACACCCAAAAGAGAGAGAGAGAGAGAGAGAGAGAGAGAAAATGGAAGCCCTTCTCTCCCAATTCACCTTCCTCTCAGACCAAGCATTAAATGACAAGACCTTCGATCCTTCCACCATTGAAGACCTCATGAAGCTCTTTGAGATCGAGTCCTACAAGGCATGGGCAGCCATGGAGCTTGAGCATGACCAAGAGGTAGAAGAAACAGAGGAAGCCATGGACAGAGCTGAAGAATACCTTGACTCTGTGATGGAATCTGCCATGGATGAGTTCAGAAGCTTTGAACAAGAGCTTGAGAGGATGGAAAGAGAAGAACTTGATAGCCTTGTTGAGACTGCTGAGAAAGCCAGGAAGATGGGTAGGCTAATGGAAAAATCTGCTTCTGTTGCTTCAAAGAAATATATTGAGGCTGCTTTGAATTCTGCCACTGCTTCCATGAAATCTGCTTGGAAAGGACTTTCTTCTGGCAAGGTTCATCCTTCTTAGAAGAACCCATGTTTTGATTTCTTGGGAAATTGTGTTGGGATTAATTTTTATGTCAAGAATCATAATAAAGTTCTGATCTTTTTAGGTTTGGTACTCAAAAGTTAGTTTCATTTCCTGTTATTATTTTTTTTGCCTACTTTACAAATGTACCAATCTCATACTGAAGTGAACATTCAGGAACAAGAGAGAAATTGCAGATTTTTTTTAATTCTTGATTCATTGGGAATTCCAATTGATTTTGTGTAGATCTAATAGAAAGGTTAGGATTTATGGCAGCTTACTTGAACAAACTGAGCTGTTCTTGAATTATTTGGCTTTGGCTCTCTTGACTTCCAGCTAGATCTTTTGTTAAATTGTCATATTGAGGATTCAGTCCCAAGTGAAGAAATGCAAATTGAAGTGTTCATAGCTTCATGGTGCATGAAAATTCCATTTGATTTTGGGTAGATCTGATACAAAGGATTTGGATTTTTCAGGAAGCTTAATCCTTGAACATTCTGTGGTGAAAATAATTGAAGAGATAAAATAATTGTTTAACTTTTACTCTTCTTTGATTTTGATCAGTTCTTAGTTTTATTTTGAAGCTTTCAATTATTCAGTTCTTATTATTTTCCTGCTTTGAAAATGTGGTAAACCAGATCATAGTTGTTGCAAAATGTTCACACTGAACATTCAGGAACTGGCCAAAATTTGCAGATTCAATGAGTAAACTCCCAAACTGGTCCCCGAATTATTGGGTCGCTGACAGATTGGTCCCTGATTTATGGAAATTGACAAATAGGTCCCCGAATTTTACTAACGTTAGTCAAATTGGTCCCTGAAGCCGTTAACTGCTGACGTGGCACGTTAAGTGCCACGTCAGCAGTTGGAAAACNGTTTATGCTTTATCTGCACTTGTAAGCCAAAAAACTTTCATGTAAGGAGATTCTCTTGGTGATATGAAAATACTTGGGGAAGAAAAATCTAATAGCACGCATTCAAAAAATCAGTCTAGCTTTTTACAGTTGGCCATACCAATATATCAAAATACATACATACATACATATATATATATATATATTTTATTGGAAAAATTATAAAGTTTTAAGAAGGCTAATGATAAAAAAATCTAAATGATTGTGTATTATACATGCTGATGATAAATATTACATGCAACTATTATATATTGTTAAGGAAGGAAGAAACTTGGGTGAAGCAATTTCCAAGTTACTTTGTTAACTTGTTTAGAAAATGCTCCTTTCATTACTCTTAATCATTATACCAATCTAATGAATAAAATTATATCATGTGACAATTGGATTCAAGTTGTATTATAGATTTCCCAATAACAGAACAAAAGAGTTAATATCTTATGGTTGGTTAATATGAGAGCAGTTATTAATTTACAAAACCGCTAAACCATAATTTTTTTATACATTGACATTGTGGTTGTGACAAAGTAAAGCTGATATATAACACTAGGGGCTTTGCGTGCCCTGACGGGCACGCAAATATGTATGTAGAATAAATAAGAGACTAAATTGTTAAATTAGTAAAAAAAGAGAGACTAAATAGTAAATTTTCTCTTATTTTTAATTTCATAGACTATAGTTTTAAACATGGACGATCAGAAAGGGGTGGAGCCATATAATATAAGATAATACATATTTATGTCCCCTCTTTAATTTCTAGGAAAAGAAGAGCAAAAACATTACTAGTATCAAACAGTAAATCTCTAAAATTATCACATCTAAAAAAAATACCTCGAGACATTTACATACACTCAATTATAAACAGATTCTAACAATGTTTGTCTTCTATTGTTGCATTTCTGAGTTCTCAAGATTGTCATGTCCACTATCTGCTTTATTTGATGGTGAATAGGAAAGAGGCTTGATTCCCATGAGCTCAGAATCAGGTGAAAACATGAATGGTAATTTTTTGTCATCCATCTTTCTAAAGGTAATTGAAATCCTGTAATACAGTACAATAAATGTACCAAAGTTTATTTCAAGCAGATATAGAAAGATTCAAGGTAAAATTAAACATTTGCTCCCTAAAAATTATGCTACAATTGTATTTTTTTTTTTTTTTTTTTTTTTTTTTTTTTTTTTGTAATTTCATCCTTACCGTTATAAAACAGTTAATTTATCGATGATGTGATGCTAAACATTTTTTAAAGGAATTTACATCATAGCTGAGGAGTAAACCATAATAAGCACCAAATGTTTAATTTAATCAAGATTCTTAGACTAACTTGATGACCAAGCCAACTACAAAAATAAATAATCATATAACTTGGTATGTGAAAGATAGACAATTTAGTCCCTGAAAGTCTAGTTTACACAATATATATTATTTTTTTCATAAAATTTTACATACTTTAATCCTTGAAACTTATGGTCGCAATACAACTTAGTCAATTAAGCCTTTTTTCTAGGATTAACTTGCAAGGACAAAAGGACTAAAATGCATTAGTTCCACAACTTTTAGGGATTAAAGAGTGTAAATTAAACATGCTAGAAGCTAGTCCCATTAAACAATGTGTTGACAAATTTAGAGTACCTTTTGGCTGAGACAGATGGAACACAATGTTTAGCAATATCAGCTCCATTGCCATTCAAAATAAACACAGAACTGCATAATGAAAATGATCATTAGAATGAAGACAGAGGACAAATAAGAACTGAAAATAAACATGGTCTTACATATAATATGACAAATAGGAAAATGAAGCTAATTACCCCACAGGCAGAGTGATAGGAACAGGCCCTGAGAACTGTCCAGGACTGACAACTTTCAAATTTGAACCGAATACAATATCACACTCGGACAACAATGAAACTGTTGAAAAGGGTCGCACGAAATCATGGTGATCAATATGAGGAGGAATGCAATCCCCTTCATCATAGATGTTCACAATGCAACTATCAGGGATGCATGTTGGAGGGAGTACATGCCACTTAACCATCCTCTTGATCATTTGCTTGAATAAATGTGGAAGTGGATCAACTTCTTCATCTCTCATAATGCCAGGAGGGTTGCCATATTTATCCTACAAGAATTCAATTTCAAAGAGTGAAGAAGATATAAACCAAATGACAAAACTCATGTATAGTTTTCTTTTGTTTCCCATAGGTATCCTCCACTGGAGACAATCATGTTCGGAGCACTGTCCGGTACTAAATGTAGGCATCTCTTTTAGCAGGAATTCAAACCTAAGTTCACTACTTTGTGAGAGACTAGACCCTTCTGCTAGACCCAATTTTCGTTGGTAAACTTATGTATTGTTGATTAAATGTTTGTTATCAGATTCTTTAATAAAGATATAATATATGGACATTACTTCCAATTCAAAACACATTATCAACTCTTAGACATTGTCTTCAACTTAAATTTTCAATTCATTAAAGAACTTCATAACAAACACATAAAGATCTCAAACAACAAATTAGACTCTATACCTCTGCATAATTGTAGCAGCAACCAAATTGTATAGTTACGCGGCCTTTACCTCGCATCCACTTTCTGGGTTCAGAATATGTACGTGCTGCAAATGGAAAAAAACAAAGTAATAGAGGTGTGAGAATAAAATTGTTCTCAAACTTAAAATATGATAAAAAGAAAGAGTGATAAAACAGAAAAGCCATATTATCACATTCACTACTCAAACATACTCAAATCCTTCTTCTTCATTGGCCAAACCCTAGAGGCAAGAGATGCTTATTTCCTAGAAAGCCAGCAGCTAGAGTCTATATTCTTTTTCTTTTTCGTGAGCAGAGTATGCTTTTAATAAATTAAGATGGCATTGATAATTAGTACAAGATCTAGAGAAAACTACTAGTTTTTATAATACATCCCAAATTAACAGCATATCAATTTTGGCTTAATGCACATAATGAAGCATACCGAAGATAATGATGACACTTTATAGATTCAAATTTCATATTTCAATCATCATATACTAATAAGCATGGACTGATCCTCCAAATGATTATTTTCAAATGCATCAAAGGAACCAACGGCCTGAACAAACATGCTACATCATTGGATCATCAAAAAGATATGAAAAATATGTATAAACTAGAGATTGTAAATAAATTAAAAGCTGGAATCACTAAATCGAAGTATCGAAAGGGAATAGAAAGAGAAAACTTTCCACATACATACCTCTAAGTTGTCCATTTCTACCCATTCTCTGCAATTCATAGACATACTTAACTATATTCTTCTGCTCCTCAACATTGAAAACCCCAGTGTGAAGTTCAAGCCCCTCAACCACATTTATTTTTGTCCCATTAATTTTTTCAAAGTGAACAAAGTTTGTATTTCGTTGAACCAGTGACAATCTAGTACACTCCTTATGTTCCTCAGAAAATTCACTTTCACATGGAAATTCTCCACCAATTCCATCGTTTAACAACAAATCAAAATCAGATGGCACCAGAGATTGCTTCTTTCTATTGAAGTTCCTTTGGAAAGAATAAATTTCGTGCCAATTTCGCTTCATTGACAAGGTAGTTTCACGCCTTTGGAAACTGTCATGTGTTTCATCAAACCTTAAACTCTCCATTTCTTCCTCTGATAAGTCACTTTCAAATCTTAAGTCTCCATTGTGCCCACCATTTAACAACTTCAAAGGTTGCCTTTTGTTATTCTTATACCACTGTGAAGAATCACTAGAATGCTTGTTTGGTTTCATTAAGATAGTAGATTCATACCGATAATTCCTTTGATTATCTTCGTGCTTTTCAAGCCTTCTAGTGTGAAAAAAGTTCTTTTTTCTATGAACTTGCGAATATCTAATAAACTCTTCTTCTTCTTCTTCCTCAAACAATCCACTCTCAAATGCAGGCTTTCCATCGAGTTCATCATCGAAGAACTCGAAATCAAATTGCACGAAATTCCGTCTTCTTCTATGTGAAGAATATGCAGCATGTCTACTAGGCTTCACAAAGAAAGGCGATTGATGATGCCTTTGGACATAGTTCATTGGACTATGCTCTGGTTTTTCATGTCTTCTTCTATTGTAAAACTGTGAAGGATGACCATTACTTCTGGAAGATACAATGCCATTATCATATTTTTCATCCATCTTTCCTGCATTTAAATAAAAACACTAAATTTGTAGCCAAAATGATATTAAATAACAAAGAAATAGCATATTGATTCAACATCTCAGATATTGATTAAATAAAAACACTAAATTCATAGTTTTTATGTTCCAAAAGCAGAATTAATTCAACAACTAAGATGTCCACTCACAATATAGCAACCAACAAAAAGGGGATATTTATATTGTATGAGAGATATAGTTGAACAATCATAAACAGGTAAATTTTCCTGGGATTGGTTTAAATCTTGTAAAACTTAGTTAGCCAAGAGAGGAAAACACAAACAAATGTTTTAATTCAGAGTAATCTACAAATAAGGGTATTAAGAAGATCAATGTCAGAAAACAGCAGGAAAAAAAATAGAAAAGAACAAGAAAAAATTAATTTATATGAGAGAGATAGACGAATATTCATAAACAGGTAAATTTTCAGGGGATTATTTTAAATCTTGTAAAACTTGAAATACGGAAGATACAGGGTGATAAGTGAATTAATAAGATTAATGACAGAAAACAACAGGAATAGAAATTAGAAAAGAATAAAAAAAGAATTAATTTATAACAGCTCACATGTCTAACAAAAAGAAATATTACAATAATATGAGAGAGAAAGATGAATAATGAATAATCATAAAAAGGTAAATTTTCCTGGGATTGTTTGAAATCTGACTAACAAAACAAAAGTTTGAAATATGGAAGATACAGAGTAATTTACAAATAAGTGTATTTATAAGATTAATGACCGAAATCTACAAGAAGAATTGATTTAAGTGCCGACATGTTTGCCCACTTCAGGAAATTGGAAAAAGAAAATGAACAGAAACAGATTCTGGCCATAAGAATGAATAACAGAGAGAAACTGAAAAATTAAGAATCACAGTATACATATATAGGCATCTTTCTAAAAATTTAGGTACTTTTACGAAGACTTGTGATTCGAGCTTGAAGATGATTCAGACAGTGAGAACACAAGGCATCATCATCAGAGAGAAGCTCCAAAATCTGCTCCTTCTTCAACGATCTCAGCATCTCCATGAAATAATAAACAAACACACACACACACAGCTTAATTACTCCTTCTTCTTCTTCTTCTTCTTCTTCTTCTTCTTCAGACTCAATTTCAAGGTTTAAACTTTAGAGAGAGAAACAACATTGTAGATTCAAAAATTAAATTTTTTTAGACAATCAGGATGAGAGAGAGGGAAGACGAGGGAAATAAAATAGTGGGGTTGACTTGACCAAGACTTTTTAGGAGTGGGTATCAAGGAATGTGAGGAATATAGCATAACTATTTATCACTCGAGCAAACCCCTTTTTTGGTCCCTCAATTGTTATTGAGTTGAGGAATCGGTCCCTCAATTGTGGGAAACTACAACTCAGTCCCTCAATTGTACAATCCCGTTTACGTTTTGGTCCCTCACGTCTGGTCCGTTAGTGATAGAGGTGTTAAGTGATGACGTGTCACCGTTATCTGCTTAGGTGGCCGTTAAATGCTTAGTTGAGGGACCAAATCCTCGACTCAGTAACAATTGAGGGACCAAAAAGGGGGTTTGCTCAAATTAATATCCAACTCATTTCCACTTGACACCTCATTAAAACTACTCTCTTGCAATTTGGTCCCAAAA
>QANZ01012992.1:54014-94984 GCA_003254925.1 Chamaecrista fasciculata
AAAAAGGGTATCTTTTATGAAAAAAAAAAAGCATCTTAAACTTGAATTTTGCCGAAGACATTTCTTATTTTTGAGTTTTTTGAATTATACCAAGTGTAGCAATAATTATTGCCAAGAGCATAAATGTAAATTAGTGTCAAGGGTATAAACATTTAGACAACTAAAACAATTTAACTTTTTTTGAAAAAAATGATATATATATATAATGCATAATGTTTAAAATTGTCAATTTTTCATAATTAACATATTTTCTACAATAAGTAAGATTGAGTAAATTTTATCTATACTAATGAAGAATATGTAGTAGTTAGATGTGGAATTGTAAAGAACACATTGATAAATTAAAGGAATTAAAAGCATTGATGAAATCTAAAATAGCAAGCAATTCTAAGACACTTATTTTATACACTTATTTTATACAAATGTTTGGTCTAATACACTTATTTTATACAAATGTTTCAAAAGTCAAATTCAGGTGTTATTTCAACAGGATATGAATGTATCATATCAGACCAAACATTTCTCAAACTTTTTGGATCAATCTCTGAAATGCATTTCCACACTGCACTATTGCACTTGAATCCACTCCCAAATGCAATTTGCCAAACCCTATCTCCTTTCTTCATTTTCCCTTTTGCCTCCAAATAGCATAGCTCATACCAAACAGAAGAAGATGAAGTATTCCCAAATCTATACAATGCCATCCTTGATGCTTCCCCATCTTCTTTCTCCAAATTAAGATTCTCCTCTATGGCATTTATCACCCCCTTTCCCCCAGCATGTATGCAAAAATGCTCAAAACACTTTCTAAAATTTGGTACATATGTTGTTACCTTATTAGGCTTTTCGCCACCTGGGAGGATTCTCCGGCGAATCATCCACCACGCGTAGCGAATTTGCTCGGAGTAAGGCAGGACAAGAGGGCCTAAACTTGTTATGTTGGTCTTAAGGGCCAAGCCAGCTACCCCCAAGAGTGCCCTTGATAAGGACACCCCTACAAGTCCATTATCCTCATGATCATCATCATCTTGCTCTTGGTAAACACACTTGTATGCCTTATCATTTGATCCCAAATGTGTCCTAACAAGATGCTTTAGCTCATACTTTGCCCTTTTCTTGTCTTGCTTCTTGTTAGATAGCAAAATGGCTGCTCCTCCCATTCTAAACAACACATTGGCAATAAGCTTGGATTTGTCATTTC
This sequence comes from Chamaecrista fasciculata, assembly GCA_003254925.1. Classification (NCBI taxonomy): domain Eukaryota; kingdom Viridiplantae; phylum Streptophyta; class Magnoliopsida; order Fabales; family Fabaceae; genus Chamaecrista; species Chamaecrista fasciculata. The sequence continues at coordinate 55,216 of QANZ01012992.1, forward strand.
CTGTATACCCATTTGGGGATACAACCTCCATGCTTAAAACTAAAGCCAAAGAATTCTTATGAACCCTAAGAAGATCTTTGGCTAAGCTTATTGATAACATCCCAGCACTACATCCCATTCCACTAAGACTAACACTCTTCACATTGCTCCTAAAACCAAACTTGTTTATGATCATAGAAGTTATTGATGGGGTGGGACAGACCAAGCTACAATTTGATACTAGGATGTCTATGTTCTTAGGATGGACATTGTGCTTGGAAAGAAGATCTTGGACTATTGTGAAGAGGACAAGTTCAATTTCTGATTGAGCATGCTTGAGAGATTCATTTGGTGGGATTTCATGGGTTGATTCTGGCATGCAAGCTTCAGGTCCAATTCCAGATCTCTTGATCACTTTCGTTTGAAAATCGATGGATTCTTTGGTTATATTGCAGAGATTGAAGTGTTCTATGAAGTGAGCATGAGGGATTCTCAGGTGATTAGGAGGCAGAAAACAGACATAGTCAATAAGATACACATTTCTTGACCTTGAACAAAAAAATGTCAAAGCTAAGAGAATGATGATTGCTATGGCTGCTAAAGCTTGTATGAGGGTGATTGAGCCTAGAAGAGAATCCATTTTCATGAGATACAAATGAATTAAAGTAGGACTTCAGTGTGTTTGTATATTAGTTAATAAGTACAATTACAAAGTTTTCAAGAAATTAAAGCAATAGAGAGAAGTTTCAGTATGCAACTGATATGATATTTCTCTGTGATCACACAAAGAGTGCCATGCATATTCTCATTGTGTAACTCTTACATTTTACCAAACTTGGACTTACAATCATAAGATCTTCATGATCATTATTTATTTATTAATTTATTTGGGTTTTTTTTTTCAGAGAACTACTCTTGAAATAAAAGCTTAATATAATAGACCAATATGAAATAATGCAAAAAAAAGGCCAAAGTGTACTTTTGGTCCCATAACTTTTGCTAAAGTCTCAATTTGGTCCCATAACTTTTTTTGTTGCACTTTTAGTCCCATATCTTTTGCTAAAATTGCAGATTTGGTCTCATATTGCATTTTTGGTCCCATATCTTGGAGTCACATTGTAGAATTAGTCCTATATCTCTTGATCAGGTTGCAGAATTAGTCTCATATCTTTCGATCAGATGCGAAATTGATCTCATATCTTCTTATCAGATGAGACTGGTGGTGAAAATTTTTGTAAAGATATGAGACTAATTTTGTAACTTGACCAAAAGATATGGGACCAAAAGTGACACGGGACCAAATTGTAATTTTTTACAAAGATAAGGGACCAAAAATACAACAAAAAAAGTTATGGGACCAAATTGAGACCTAAACAAAAGTTATGGGACCAAAAGTGCACTTTGACAAAAAAAAAATAAGAAATGAAATCAATGCATTGATTGACCAAGTTGTCCATCTTTCTTCCTTCTAAGCATAGTAGTGTTCTATTGGGAAATGCAATGTGTTGATCACAAAGTTTACACCATGAAAACATTCAACAACCTTATAACAAGTATTTGTTATTGAATAATTTCATAAAAAATAAATGAGCATCAAATAACTAAAAATTAACAAAGTAAAAGCAGAAGTACTTTTGAGTTTGAATCAGACTATATGTATGGAAAAAATTTTCTTGATAGAAGCATAACTTCTTTTTTTTTGGCCTGAAATAGAAGCATAACTTACTTCATCAATTTTTATGCCTTAAGAGGAATAATTTCTTACTGTCAATTAAAATATACTCGTCTATTTAATTCTCACTTGTTTAATAATTACCAAAAAATAATATAGATATTTGAACAATATGTTGGCACAATGTTGGATATTTCATTATATATTCATGGTTGGGAATCTCTTATAATAAATTTTGATTTTTTTTTTCTATAATTTCTCACAAAATACTTAGAATGAAATTAACATGCAGTTTTTCACCTACTGGTTTTTCACTAATTAAAAAGACATATCATGGAGACTACAAATTCTATTCTTATACTCGAACTCAAGAGATAAAATTAACAAAATTGCCATTATTTTTCTTTTATCATTCCTATCTATATATATGTGGTCTGAGCAATATAATTGCTATTGCAAATTTCGTACAAACTTTTCTATCCACAAAATTCATGGGAGTCTAATAAAACTTGGAATCCACATTCCAAGTTTGGCATACTGACCATGCACATGTCTTTGCCTAATATAAACAGTTTAAACAATATTATCGATAAATCAATGACCCCATTCATTATCATTTGAGTTGGCGGGCAATTGCACTTGTATTGTCTCAAAAATGAAAGAGCAAACCCCCTTTTTGGTCCCTCAATTGTTACTGAGTCGAGGAATCGGTCCCTCAATTGTGGGAAACTACAACTCAGTCCCTCAATTGTACAATCCCGTTTATGTTTTGGTCCCTCACGTCTGGTCCGTTAGTGATAGAGGTGTTAAGTGATGACGTGTCACCGTTATCTGCTTAGGTGGCCNTATTTTTTTTTAAAAAAAATAAAATGAGTTGGTTCACTAACTTACCGACTTACTCGAGTTAGCTCACTACGAATTGCAAGTTAAGTGAGTCAACCCACGCGAATTATAATTTTTTGTGAGTAAAATTTCATCAACCTGATCGACTTGCTAATTTAGCGAGTTAAATGAGCCAACTCACTAGGTTACATTTTGATGGCTATACTATATAGGAGTACTCTCTTATCTCATTCATGGACACTTTTTCATCACCTTTTATATTCACATGCATTTGTTTCTATTTAATTTTGAAAAACAATCCAATCCTTTCATTCTTGGTATATATATGTATCCGTTAGATCGATACACATCTCTCTCATCGAAGCTGTAAGATTAAGTTTGGCAATTATTGGCAGTTTAGATCGATACACATGAAAACGTATGATTATTGGCTAGTACTCAAAGATTAATTATGAATATAAATATATGTTGTGATATCTTCAAGTTCCGCAAATACTTAATTAAACATATATGTGTGTGCATGCATGAGACATTCACTTTGATGCAATAGTTTCTACTCTTTCTTTCTTCTCGAAACTATCATCCATGGGCGACAATATTGCTCAAGCTACTATATAAAGCAATATTAGTGGATTTATAAAGCTGAGTTCGCCACTTTAATTTATATATATAGAAGTTAAGATATTAGTCCACTTTATATATATAGAAGCATTGGTATGGTATAGTTCTAAAAAGTATGAGTTCTCGTTGTTGGATTTTGCTTTTGGGGTTGCTCCTCTCATATGCTCGAGTGGCTACGCTCCAACGTCTATCGGTATAGTAGTTTGACGTCCCTTTGACTCTGGTCTTTTCTATTTTAATATGGTCAAAGTGTATTTTTGGTTTCATAATTTTTGTTCAGGTCTCAATTTAGTCCCATAACTTTTTTTGTTGTATTTTTAGTCTCATATCTTTGTAAAAAGTTGCAGATTTAGTTCTGTATCACTTTTGGTCGTCTCATATCCTTTGGCCAGGTTACAAAATTGGTCTCATATCTTTACAAAAAGTTTCACTGCCAGTCCCATTTGATCCAAAGATATCAGACCAATTCTGCACCTGACTCAAAGATATGGAATCAATTCTGCAACCTGACTAAAAGATATAAGACTAATTTTGCAACATGAGTCAAATATATGGGACCAAAAGTGCAACAAAAAAAGTTATGGGACCAAATTGAAACCTTAGCCAAAGTTATGGGACCAAAAGTGCACTTTGGCCTTTAATATTTCTACAAATTGATCAATTACTATACTTATACCTGTGTATATGTATATATATATATATATATTGAAAGTAATTAATTATCGGAAGAAATGAACTAAAAATATCATTCAGATGGAGATGGATTTAACACCAAAGAAAGCAGAGTTGATGTTTAAAGGAGATGGTGGAGCATACTACATATGGTCATCTTTCAAAATGCCTGTATTAGCTGCCAACAATGTGGGTGCTGGTTTTCTTGTTCTTCAACCTCAAGGCTTTGTACTTCCTCATTATGCTGACTCTTCCAAGATTGGTTATGTTGTTCAAGGTAAATTTGTTATTCAATTCAGCTAATACTTATCTTGAGAACTAGCGAAACAAGTTTTCAAAAAGTGATTGTTAGAGAATTGGCAATCGGATTAAGAATTAATGTTGGGCTATGTGTTTTTTATGAAGGTTAATTTTTGCTACTACTAATTAGAATAAAAGTTAGTTAGGTCACGTGTTAAAGTATATATATATATATAGGGTCAAAGTTTGATGTCATATTTAATGATAATTTCAAACAGAGCTAATAAGATTTGAATTTTTTAAAAAACATTACTAAAATATTTAACTTTTTCTTGAAAAAAAACATTTTTATAATCAAAATGAAATTTATTTGACCTAAAACTTTAACCTCAATATTAGTATTGATTTAACAAAATGGGTATTTTACACAATAATAAAAAATTCAATGAGTCTATAGTCAATTTTTTTTTCATACATTGTCTAAAATTTAAAGAAACTTTATACATTTTAGTCCTCATAGTAATATTGACTTAAATTTCCTTAATGGCTTGGCTCATAATACAGGAAATGGAGGCATAGTTGGGATGACACTTCCCAACAAAAAAGAAGAGGTAGTTTTGAAGCTAAAGAAAGGAGATGTAATAGCAGTACCTTTAGGAATAATATCATGGTGGTTCAACAATGGAGACTCTCAGTTCACCATAGTCTTTCTAGGTCAAACTTCACAAGCCTATGTGCCTGGTCAATTCACCTATGCCTTACTCACAGGAACTCAAGGCCTTATAAGAGGCTTCTCTTTTGAGCTCACAACCAAGGCCTACAATTTGACTCAAGATGAGGCCCAAAAGCTCACAAATAGCCAACTAGGGTCTCTAATCATCAAGCTTCAAAAAGCCCAAGCCCAAACCATGCCTACCCCACAAAAAGACAAGACTAATAACATGGTGTACAACATTGATGGTGTAAGACTAAACCATGTTGACCCACATAGAGGGATGATCACAACCTTAACTGAGTCAGAGTTTCCTTTTATAGGGCAGACTGGGCTCAGTGTGATCAAAGTGAGGGTTGAGGCTAATGCCATTATGGGACCATTGTACCTTATGGAACCTGTGGGTCAGTTGATTTATGTGGCTAGAGGAAGTGGAAAAATTGAGATTGTGGGATTGAATGGGAAACTTGTGTTGGATTCTAAGGTTGAGGTTGGACAATTATTTGTGGTGCCTAAGTTATATGTGGTTGCAGTAATTGCAGGTGAAGATGGAATGGAGTACTACTCTATCCTCACAAGTACACAGTGAGTTTTATATAAGAATTTAATTTTCTCATTGGAAAAAATAATATAAACTTCTTTATGTTTTTATATTTTCTCTCTTTTAATTTGATCATGATAATCATGTACAATTTTTTTTGACATGTGTGTAAATTTAAGAATTGTGGTGAGGCCTTAATTGTAATTAAACGTTGAACCAAATTATTGATGTTTCATAAAAATAAGGTTAATTAATGGTAAAACAATATATATATACTATATTTAATCGTTTCACTTGAGAACTATAAAATAAAGTTTGTTTATTATATTTAACTTTAATTTTTTTAAATCTAACGCCACAAATTCCAACTTTTTCAATTAATGTTTTAAGATTCTAAGAATTTTATCTTTTAAAAGCCCTCTTAATTAATTACAAGTCCAGTGAAGGAATTCGAAAAAAATGAAGAACTATAACTGCTGAAGAACAAATAGGAACAAAGATAAATTAAAGAGAACATTTATATATATATTGAGAGAAAACCAAAACTATTCCAAACATTTAAACAGGACATATGTATATAGAGACAAAACATAAAATAGAAACCTCATAGGCTAAACAGAAACAACCCCTCTAACTTCTTCTCATTAGGTTGAGGTTGGACAATTAGTTGTGTTGTAAGAATGACCATATGATAAGCTTGTAGCAATTGGGGTGAGGAGCCTTAATTGTAATTAAACCTTGAACCAAATTAGAAATGTTTCATAAAAATAAGGTTAATTAATGGTAAAACAATATATATACTATATTTAGTCATTTCACTTGGCTTTAGGTTTTTTTTTTTTTAATTCAACGAGATGGAGAGTTGGTTTATGGAATTAAAAATGGGATATGAGCATTAGTATTTTTTCAAATGATTTTAGTTTAGAATGTTGAAAAAATTAATGTGTAGTTGATAAAAAATGAGCTTTAATTTTAATTATATGCAGGCCTATGTTTGAAGAATTTGGTGGGAGATCTGCAATATGGAAGGCTATATCTCCTGCAGTGCAACAAGTGGCTCTTAATGTGGACCAAGATTTTTTTGAAGCTTTTCTTGTCAAAAGATCAACAACTAACACCACGAATTTTTACTATGTAGTACTTTTGTTTGGGTTTGCAATATGGAAGGCTTTTCATGCTATCGTTTTTTTTCTTTGTATAAAAAAAATCCAATTAATTAGTTTTCTCTCTTTTTAAATTAATGTTTTAAGATTGTAATAATTTTATCTTTTAAAATTCCTCCTGATCAATAACATTTTCCCCTCTTTTTACTTTTTTTTTTGGTTTTTTTTTTTGTGTCTCTTTACCATATCAATAAATACTTGGAATGCAATATCGTTCACCAAAAATTACTTAAATGAATTCAGATAGTAAAGTCAAATTATATTGTATCAATTATCAATTATCAACTTAAAAGTAATACAATCTCCAAATAAAATGAAAGTTAATATGAAACCTTATAANTGAACTAATAATTTTACTAATCTTTTGAACTTTATAGTTGGAATTAAAATAGGATGATTCTATAAAAAGAATTATAGATAAAGCAATGGGATTTTTGGGTCTATCTTTCTCCTCCTTCCATTTTAAAATAAACTGAAAATTTAAAAAAATTGTTTGATCACCCTATAGAGAGGCCTCATTGCTTAAGCAATGAGATTTTTTATATCAATTCCCATTAAAATATATCATCACCGTGGTAAAAAAAATATGATAAGACAATTACATATTGGTATATCAAATTTAATCATTTTTATAACTATGTAAGATCTCTAGACGGTGTTACATACAATGATACAAGTCATTGTAGATTGTAGATTGAAAAAGTCGTATTTCAAAATAAAATAAGAGCATTTATTTCGTCTATGAATGCGTCGAGTTCTTTGAGGGTCGAAATCTTATTCCCGCGCATAAAAAAACGGAAGGACCATAAATGAGTTCTAATATTCTAGCATCTTTGATAAAATTCAACGAAATGGGATCCTAAATTAATAAGTATTTTGAGGAAACTACTTTGAATAAGTAAAGCACAAAAAGTTATATGGTTTAAGTGACCTCTATCCAAAATTTTCATTTTAAATACTCTCCATCACCTTCTAATATACTTTTTGCTCTTTTTCATTCGTCTTCTTCACTTTCTGCTTTCATTAATATGCATGGTTCAATTATTCCATCAAGAGAAAGAGAAGCCACAAGTCTCGCGTAGATGATATTCATAGAGACAGAACCATAGAAGAAATAGACAAATCGATCGAAGAATATATTGAAAGTTGATGGAAGTTATTTAAAATGAGAAGTATGATCTATGAATGAAGTCGAACAATTTTGGAAGAAGTTTTTCACTTCTCAGAGAAAGTAAAATCAACAAATCAAAGGCATTCTATCTTATATTTTTATAGAATTACTGAGAATTTAGATTGATTATATTTGGACTATTTGTATATAGTTTGTAAGAGAAAAAGAAAACCGAAAGGTTTATATTTGGATTGTCAGTAACATTTTTTTGTTGATAATTTTTTAAGCTAATTTACTTGCTCAATTGAAAAGAAATAGGTATCCAACTTGAGATTTGTGAATGCTCCTCAATTTTTTTTAAAAAAAATGTTTAAATTTTTAAAAAATATTTATTTCAATAAAATGAAGTAATAGAATGAAGTATTTTTTTAATTAAGACTATTTGAATTAAAATTTTATTATACTTAAACTTTGTTAATTTTTTTAAAATTTATTTATTTATCACCGGCCCGATTTTAGCTAAACTCTGATTGAATCATAAAACTTTAAATCTATTCTTTAGTCAATTCAATATCCGATTTAATTTCTAAAACTTTGATCAAAAGTTCCAAACTAATAATCTAAAGTACCAGTTTAACTCATTTAAGTGGCATAATAATAATAATAGTCTAAACACATATTTAACTCATTTAAGTGGTTTTGAGTCATTTTCACTCCTCGGTACCCTTGGTGCAAAATGCAAATATAGAAGGTTGGCTACGCATGTTACCTTCGGTGCAAATGTAAATATACAAGGTTGTCTACATGTTAGGCTTAGGCCAGTTACCTCTTTTAAGAATTATTCTACCGTGCCCTTGAGATGTATAGCGGAGGGAGAAAAAATTTAAAAAAATCGATTTGATAATTAATATTTTACCTGAGTTATTCATCCACATGGTGGACTTAAATAATTTACCTGCCACAACAGAGTTGGTATTGTTTCTCTTTATCACCGGAGTTAGTATTTTTCTTCTTCCATTAATATTTTACCTGCCACAGCATCCATTTAGGCCCAACGGCAACGCGCATTTAAATTTTAAACATAACATCAGAATTATATTTTTGAAATGAAGGTGAAACATCAACTTCCGTCTCTGACAAAAGCTAACTCTTTATTTGGGCCAGAGACAAAGGCTAACTCTAAAACCGCGTAATTCGTACAATAGTGGATTAGTGACAAAGAAATAACGCGTTTACGTAAGTAATAAAGAAAAAAGATTAGTTATCTAAATTTTAGTTCTAAAGAAAAAGCCAGGCATCAACAACATGATGACACTGATAAAGAGATGATAAAGGAAGTCATGGAACATGGATGGAAAGTTTGAAACTCCTCCACCAAGATGGGCATCCAAGCGAAAAGAAGCTTTACATTAAGCTAACCAACCACTATCTATCTCCAATTGCACATGATTAGTGTCCTAATCTAAAAGCACTTGGTAATTAATAACTAGTGAATAAATTATTTTATCAAACATTTAATTGATTTATTAAAAAGCGGTAATATTCTATATATAAGTAGTAATTTATTTTGGCCGCGTACATTGACCAAGCCCATGTACGTTCATCCCGTTCCCGAGAAAACAGACAATAGAAGAAAACGTTTTTTCATTCAGAAAACTCACACACAATTTCCGATCTCATATCGAATACAGAGTTTTCGTGTTGTTTGTTCTGTAATTTGATTAATGTTTTTTTTTTCTTCGTAGCATCTAATTCCGCGGCTTCAGCAGCAAGTGAGAAAGTCACATTACATAAACATATACATATCGCTTTTTCCGAGGTCCCCACCAAAGTCGTGTTCCTTTTTGGTAGGCTCAAGAGGAATGTTCTGCGAAAATGGGTTCCATACTTAGTTTCCAAGGAGACTGCTTCTGTTGTTGGTAGTGTTATTGCGTAGGAATTTGGGTTCTCTATTTCACCCAAAGCAATGGGTATATGAAGGTGATGACGAGAGGTGCTAAAGATACAAAAGAAGAAGAAAAACCCAGAGTGCACAAAAGAAGGGAGAAAATCAAACAGTGTATGCGAGCGATGGAGAGTTATTTAAATGAACACTTTGGAAGAGTCAAGTCTAAGAATTCCTCTGACGAGACTCTCGAGAAATGGAGGAAAGTTTGTGGCTTAGTCAAGAACCCCAAACGACGTTTTCGTTTCACTGCCAATATCTCCAAACGAGAGGAAGCAGCTGCTATGCGTCGAACCAATCAGCAGGTATATACATATATGTATATCTTTATATGCCTTATGTGAATGATGGACCAAAAAAAGAAAGAAAAATAACAGAAAACAACAATGATGAATCTTTGGATTTTTTTTTCCCTGGGATTTGTCTAGAAATGAAAACAACTGGGTCTCGTTAATATGATTTTGTTCTCACGTTTCTGTCCCTTGAAATTGAAATTGTCTTCTAGCTGCCCTTTATGTCTACTCCTTTGAACTGCAAGAGATCTGAAATGGGTTAACTTCCATGTCTCTGATTGATCTCTATAAGATATTTCAAGTTTTAATTTTGGGGGAAACCGATCTCTTCCTTTAATTTTTTGAAACTTGAAATTACTTTTACCTTACTTTAAGCCATTTTGATTTATTCTTCTCTTTACAAAATTAATTCAAATGCCATATCAAACTCTTTCGCAATTAATATGACATTTGAGTTCACAAAGTTAGGAGAAAAACAGAGGAAGACCTATATTTTCGACCGTGAACCAAAGTCTATGCATTTATTTTCATGTGAACCAAAGTGACAACTTTTCTTCACATGCTTAACCAGTAATATTATTTGTTTATTCGTCATTAGATTCACGTTGTGGAAATATTTTAAAGTGTACTATACAGTAGTGCTCTGTGAGTGCCATTTTATGATGTCTTTTGCCGCTCTATCTTCTTCGTAGTTCAGAGTCTGCTCAAATAACGTTCGTGCTTTAATGATTAATCAGTATTAATTTTTGGGTGGAGCCTGAATGCAATAAATTAGGCAGTGGTTTCAAAAACACTTTAAGCCAAAATGCTGCACACTGATCGCATTCCCTCCTCCTCTGATGAGACAAAAACATAATTTTATAATTTATGCTTGAAAGTTGAAAGTACTTATACTAAGTAGAAGAATGTTTTCTATCCAAACAAAGATGATGAATCTGAAACTGGGTGGCTCTGGCTTTATTATAGGTTAGATTGCTTCATTGATATGCAAGTTTAGTGCACAATTGTCAGAATCATTAGGGCACATCTGTTCCTTTTTCCACTTACAACAATGTCAAAATCAAGGCATGATTTGTTTTCCAATAATACTTGGAAACGAATGTCATCCCAATGAAGTTATAATCCTGATTTCTCGAGTTCTTGACTTCTTTCTAGTTCCTGTATTTTGGGTAGTTTTTGGCCCGGCTTCAAATTCTCATTTCTTTTTACTGCCTTATACTATACATGGATTATTTAATATCTCTCATACTCACAATGTCTTCTCCCAACTGCAGGAGAAGTTGAGGGTCGCAGTTCTGGTTTCTAAAGCTGCATTTCAATTCATCCAAGGTAAATTTCTACAGAACATTTCTAAAATGCATTAATTTGAGGAATTCATACATATACTTATCTATCAGTTTTCACTATATCCGCAGGTGTGCAAGTAAGTGATTATGCTGTTCCTGAGGACGTTAAAGCTGCTGGTTTTGAGATCTGTGCTGACGAACTGGGATCTATGGTTGAAGGCCATGATTTAAAGAAGCTAAGGTATCATGGTGGGACTAGTGGTATAGCTAATAAGCTTTCTACATCAACCACTGATGGGATTAGTAATGATACCGATTCACTGGACAAGAGACGGAAGATTTATGGAATCAACAAATTTACTGAGAGTGCGGTCCGTAGTTTCTGGGTTTTTGTTTGGGAAGCCCTTCAAGACATGACACTCATGATCCTTGGAGTGTGTGCCCTTATGTCTCTCATAGTTGGCATAGCAATGGAAGGATGGCCTCATGGAGCCCATGATGGTCTTGGAATTGTGGCAAGTATTTTGCTGGTTGTCCTTGTGACAGCGACGAGTGATTATCGCCAATCACTACAATTCAAGGATTTAGACAAGGAGAAGAAGAAGATCTCCATCCAGGTCACAAGAAATGGATGCAGGCAGAAAATGTCAATATATGATTTACTTCCTGGTGATATTGTGCATCTTGCTATAGGAGACCAGGTTCCAGCAGATGGAATATTCATTTCAGGATTTTCTGTGTCAATCAATGAGTCAAGTTTAACAGGTGAGAGTGAGCCAGTGATGGTGAGTTCTGAAAACCCATTTCTTCTTTCTGGAACCAAAGTCCAAGATGGATCTTGCAAGATGCTGGTTACCACAGTTGGAATGAGGACTCAATGGGGTAAGTTGATGGAAACTCTCAGTGAAGGAGGAGATGATGAAACCCCATTACAAGTGAAGTTGAATGGAGTGGCTACCATTATTGGGAAAATAGGTCTATTATTTGCTGTAATTACTTTTGCAGTTTTAGTACAAGGTCTTTTGAGCCATAAGTACGAAAAAGGAAGTGTCTTGACATGGTCAGGAGACGATGCTTTAGCAATGCTAGAATTTTTTGCAGTAGCAGTTACAATTGTTGTTGTTGCTGTTCCAGAGGGACTGCCATTAGCTGTCACGTTGAGCCTTGCTTTTGCTATGAAGAAGATGATGAATGACAAAGCGCTCGTTCGACACTTGGCGGCGTGTGAGACCATGGGGTCAGCCACAACAATATGCAGTGACAAGACAGGAACACTAACCACCAACCGCATGACAGTTGTGAAAACATGCATATGCATGAACAGGAAGGAAGTGAAAATTAATGATAATGCTTGTGATATCCCAGCTTCGGCTGTGAAACTGCTTCTACAGTCAATATTTACCAACACTGGAGGAGAAGTTGTGGTTAATGAAAATGGAAAACGCGAGATTTTGGGGACACCGACAGAGACTGCAATTCTGGAGTTTGGTTTGTCACTAGGTGGGAATTCTCAGACAGAGAGACAAGCATGTAAGGTTGTTAAAGTTGAGCCATTTAACTCCACTAAGAAAAGAATGGGAGTGGTTTTGGAGCTTCCAGATGGGACCTTAAGAGCTCACACTAAAGGAGCTTCTGAAATAATTCTGGCTGCCTGTGACAAGGTCATTAATTCCAAAGGTGAGGTAGTTCCTCTTGATGTAGAAACAAGTGATCATCTTAAGTTTACAATCAACCAATTTGCAAGCGAGGCACTTAGAACTCTATGCATTGCCTATATGGACATTGAAAAGACATTCTCAGCTGATGACCCCATTCCACTTTCTGGGTATACTTGTATTGGAATTGTTGGTATTAAGGATCCTGTTCGTCCTGGCGTTAAGGAATCAGTTGCAATTTGTCGTTCAGCTGGTATAACAGTAAGGATGGTCACAGGTGACAATATTAACACTGCAAAGGCTATAGCCAGAGAATGTGGAATCTTGACAGATGAAGGGATAGCCATTGAAGGTCCAGAATTTAGAGAGAAGAGTCAGGAGGAGTTGTTCAAACTGATTCCAAAAATCCAGGTTTTTCATTCATACTCAGTATACAGAATATCTTAATTGCTTCACTAAACCATAAACATGGGGTGTTGATAATTTCGATATTTTAAACTTACTTTCAGGTTATGGCTCGATCTTCGCCTTTAGACAAGCATACATTGGTGAAACACTTGCGTACCACGTTTGGGGAAGTTGTAGCTGTCACTGGTGATGGAACAAATGATGCCCCCGCCCTTCACGAAGCCGATATAGGACTTGCAATGGGCATTGCCGGAACTGAGGTAAGTTCAATATGATGTTGTCTAGAGCTAAATCCACAAATTTGTGCTATATTTTCATTAGTTAGCACATTGCCAATATTGCCAAGAAGAGAAAGCCAGAATCTGACTGATTTGGTGATATGGGTGTAGGTTGCTAAGGAAAGTGCAGATGTCATCATTCTGGATGATAATTTCTCCACAATTGTGACAGTGGCTAAATGGGGACGTTCAGTTTACGTAAACATTCAGAAATTCGTACAGTTCCAGTTGACTGTTAATGTGGTTGCATTACTAGTGAACTTCACTTCAGCTTGCTTGACAGGTCACAAATCCATCACATCTTGTTTAGCTTCATTATGAGCTTCCTTATAGTGATTGAGACTTTTCAAACTTGTTTTATACTTCATCTTATGATGTTATATTTACATATGTTCTTCAGGAAGTGCACCCCTCACAGCTGTTCAACTACTTTGGGTGAACATGATAATGGACACACTGGGAGCACTAGCACTTGCAACTGAGCCTCCAAATGATGAATTGATGAAGCGTTCACCAGTGGGAAGGACTGGAAATTTCATTAGCAACATCATGTGGAGGAACATCTTAGGACAATCATTGTATCAGATTATGGTAATATGGTTTCTTCAGACCAAAGGAAAATTGTACTTCAATCTCTACGGACCCGATGCTGATCTGATCTTAAACACACTTATTTTCAACGCATTTGTCTTCTGTCAGGTAAATAGCCCTCTGAAAACCTACTTTTCTTGCATAATTAACCCATTTGCTTAGCATACAAGTTTCTGCCTGCAAGTTGCCTTACTAGATGTGGGCTTTGATTATGCAGGTCTTCAATGAAATAAGCTCTCGTGAGATGGAGAAAATAAATGTTTTCAAAGGCATATTGAATAACTATGTTTTCTTTGGTGTCATCAGCAGCACTGTCATCTTTCAAATCATAATTGTTGAGTACTTAGGAACGTTCGCTAACACCATACCTCTCACCAAGCAGCAGTGGTTCTCAAGTGTACTTATCGGATTTTTGGGAATGCCAATTGCTGCTGCTATAAAGATGTTCTCTGTGTAAAGCACACGTGGATGGACAACCTTTGTGTTTCTAACAGCAGTTGCATGTTTATTGTATATTTTGTAATGACTGGTAGCTATTAGGTCCCTTATCATTGTACATAGTTGTGTAGCTTGAGGTTTTCTTGGGTTAGATCCGCATTTTGAGCTGGAATTTAGAAACCTGGGAGACCCGTATCAGTTATTCAACTATAATTAACTGTCAAATCATTATTTAAAGAGTCAAGATTATTTTTTTATTTTATTTTGCGACTAACAGAAAGGTCCAAATGAGTTTCATGAGTTGAAGATTGTGTTGACTTCTTAAGTACCACTAGGTTTTGCATTAGACTAGAGAATTGTAATTGACATGTAATGTAGCAACTTCAATTCCCTGTTAGGAATTTATGAACTACTTTTTTTGTCTCTTTCATTTGATGTAATTTGTCTTACATTTTTAATTTCGTCCTAATTAACTCAATTAAAATTAACAGCTGAGAATAATTACATAATAAAATAATATTTAGCACGAGACCTATGTCAATCTAAAAACGTCTTACAACATTGCCCATTTGGAGATCAACTTATCCTATTTGGAACCATCTGATATACTCGGCATTAATACTTAATTTGACCCCACTTGTATCTAAGGGATAATTAAATTACAACAAACAAGCAATTCCTTACGTACTTACGGAAGACTTTTTTCACATAGTGGATTAAAAGAGAAATTCAGATAAAAAAAAAACAGCTTTTTAAATGTAGGGCGAGCAAGAGTAACACAAATTTGTCAATTTTATAGGTAAAACAGCATGGTAAATTGGTAAGGTTAAGGCATTGACCAACCAAATCATTTTGCTATCACTAATTTGATGGCATCAAAAAGGCAGAAGGAAGCAAATTATGTACATCAGGCATTTACAGGCCTCAAATAATACTCTCAAATTTCTACAGAGTTTTTACGCTTCAGTCATGGAGACCCTGCCTGTTTCGTATAAATGATACATCCAAAGAGGTTCGAGCAACTTCTTTGCAGAGTTTAATTTCTCATGATCATCCTCATGATTTCGTTCTTCAATTTCCCTCTCTATTTTAGGGTAGATCTCTTGCAGAGAAGACAACATTAAATCACCCCAATCCCGGTCATCTTGTTTAAATAATTTCAGACACACAAAGTTCAAGAGTCCTAATGCCAATTCGAAGTCCTTTCTTTCCAGCCCAACCAATGAACAAGTCAAGAAAACAACTCCAACTGAATCCATTATGTTTGCGTTCCCTTTCAATAGTAGAGTCACCATGGTCAGAAGTCTATTGAATGCAGAGAGATTTTCTGGTTGAGAGCATTTGTCATCCTCTTCATTTCTGACTTCATTTACTTCAGAGAGTTCGGCTTTGGCCAATATCATGGGCCATTTAGGAAAATGAAGTTTCATTTGATCAGATGAAGTCCAATTTCTCCCATCACCCTGTGTATGTTTTAGTATGGTTCCAGATCCTAATGCCAGAACCAAATCAGGTAGCCAGGGTTTCATTGCGGCAACAAGACGTAATGCATATCCAGAGCCCAAGTATGATTCAGTTAAGATAACTAAATCAAGCAAGTCATTGGCAAGGTCAAAAGCTTTAGGTGGAGTTGTGGAAGATTCACTACAATATCTGAGTATTAGACTGAGTATCTTTGCTGCATAAGTGAAAGAGCTCTTTATACAGAAAATTGTATCCTTCAGATCCTCTTCCTTAAAATGAATTTGGTTTTGACATAGCTCTTCAGTTAAAGATATGATGTGTTGTACACATCCTGATGTGTAATTTAACAATACTCCAGGCTTGTCAGGAGCAATATGCATTGCAGTGGTGTCAGCCATGAACATGAGAACAGCAGCAACCATCTTCAACTTACACAACACCCGTGGCTCATTGCCCTCAGATCCTAATGTAAATGTGATAAGACTATTAGTCATGAACAAACAACAAGAGAATATATGAAGACATAACAACCAAAGACAGCTCAAATTCATATCCCACATCCAGCATAAATGGTCCTTGCACACCTCACCACCGTATCTCTTGACGTGTTACTAATAATATAATACTATGGATGTGGAGTGCATAATTCGACAAAGTAGACCTAGTGATGTAAAATAAACAACATAAAACAAATTAACTAAAGACTGAATAATGATCAGAAATGCATGAAATCTGCAAATACCAATACGAGTCTGTTCTGAACCAATTAATCTGATAGAGAACAAATGAATCCAATCAAGTTTTTTGAACTTTAAACACTGCAGCAATTCAACTACTGGCACTAGGTCAAAGCAATCCATTATTTCTTAAACATGACAAACACTATAATATAGCAACAAGCCAACAATTTTAATTTTGCATAATTGTACTACGTGCATCCATGCCTCTGCATAATCACTCACCGCCATTACTCAGGTTGGGTAAATCTGTAGAAGATGACCTACATGTTCTTGTGCTATTTTGAGCCTTCCTTTTGGTGGACTGCATATTATCTGAATCCTTTTTTCCATTTCTTGTGCTGTTATTTGCTCCAAATAGTTTTTCTAGAGAATTTAATATGTGGTCCATTGTCAGCTCTAGAACAGTCTGCATAATAAAATTATGGGGGGAAGAGAGAAAAAACCGAACAAGTTAGGTTCCACAACTACCCATTAGCAATATTTCAAGCAGGAAAAATAATAAAGCCAGGTATGCTCCAAAAACCATAATAGTTCTATTTGATGCAGGATAACCATACAAGAATCCAGTAAAAGATTAAATATATGAACTGGCGAACTACACATTATTATTACATGGAATTGGCAATTCTAGAAACCTGTAATTTTCCAAATAGGCAAAGAAGACATAGGTAATAAAAAATTCTAAATCAGACTTTAATAACTTAATCACTACATTTTACATGAAGTTTACTACAGTGGGCAAGGTCTGAATTCATTGGCATGCTTAAAACTCGGTCATTCTCGTTATATCAAAGTTAACTTCTTCAACAATTTCTTTAGAGTCAACAAGATATGTTCAAGGTATGATTTAAACTTCATAAATATGCAATTGCCAGATTATAAACAAAACAAACAGAGGGGAGAAAACCGAGGAACAAAA
This sequence comes from Chamaecrista fasciculata, assembly GCA_003254925.1. Lineage (NCBI taxonomy): Eukaryota > Viridiplantae > Streptophyta > Magnoliopsida > Fabales > Fabaceae > Chamaecrista > Chamaecrista fasciculata. The sequence continues at coordinate 72,787 of QANZ01012992.1, forward strand.
ATCCAAAACCTTTACATGCTATAGTATCAAAGGATTTCAAATGCCACCTGACTCAGTCATTTCCAACAACAGACATGGAAAATCATCAATAGAGAAAGTCCAAGATGCAAGAAAGTCTACTCTAGGAAAATTTTGATTGAAGTGAAAAAGCATGCAAAACCACAAGAAGTATTTTACTTACCTCAGAAAGCAATGCCGAAGAATTATTCTTTTCTCTTGTCTTCCTTGCATCATTTTTCTGTATAGTGTTGCCATTTTGAAGAGACATTTCCAGAGCAAGATCCATATATGCCAAAACGGGAGATGAGTCCAAATAATCGTAGTGCTCACAATGCACAATGCTGATCTCAGAAATCAACTTAAGAGCCAAAAATGACATTTCTAAACTTTGAGATCTCAATACAGCTTTCTTTGTATCCTCATGCAGAAGCATGTCTCTAATTTGCCATGCTATCCCAACAGCAACTGAATAATCATCTTCAAAAGATTGCTTTCTGTTTATAACTTTCAGTTTGAAGGAAGATTTTCCAGACAACTTAGATATCTTCCTTTTTGCAGAAGGACAGTGTGGTGGCATGTCTGTGCCAAATTTAATATGACAACGATAGGCAGTCTTATGCAATAGAGCTGATAAAGTTTCAAACATGTCATCAAAACTACCTGACGAAAGCAACAACTTATGCGCAGACCTCAATTCATCTTCACAATCAACATCTTCAGGCAAACCACTGCAGTTTGTGACTACCCGCATGCATTCTTCAAGAAGTCCAGCAACCTCACCTGGACAGACAGTAGAAACAATGCTGAACAAAGAAGTATGGGCTTGACTTGTAGATGCCACAGCGAGTAAGGACTTCCCCTCGTCCCCAGAAATTAATTCTTTGAGGGCATTTCTATAGCGTGATTCACTTGCTAAGTTATCACATAGGTAGCTAGAAGCAACAAGAAAGCCCTCAATCTGATGTTCATCCAGCTTATTGTGGGACAACACCAAACTCAAGAATACTTTGACCAGTTCCATAAGATGCTGTTTAGATGGTCCTTCCAACAAGGCAAACTTACAAAATCTTGCACCAGCAATAGGAGACCTTTTCACAAGCGTCACACAGCGATTACAAGCCTCCTCAATGGGTGCCTTTAAGGGGAAGTATGAAGGTATAAGCAATTTTGTTATCTTCTGAGCCACAGGGGGTTCATCACTAGCAAGCATAGACAGTAGCACATCCAAATCAACCACCTATATAAAGTGATAAAAAACAAATTAAAGAAAGACCCTAACCATTAAAATCCAAATCAACCATCAGACACTCCTATTTCTGGGATAATCATGAATTACTGAAGTGGCTATACCTTGTTGAACTGAAAATTTCTGATAGCATTCAGATGGAGGAGGAGATCTACTGCAGCAACTCGTACCGTGAGAACATTGTCCAGCATTAGGTGACTCATTCTTGGCAAGAGCACCTTAAGGATTTCATGAGACTGAGGATTGCCAAACAAATAAACTACACCTTTCAGTGCAGAAAGCCTAACCTCATTACAAGCATCATGAGAAATGTCATCAAATAACTTTGTAATTATCTTGGTTATGGTTGGTGAAGGAATAATTTCCCAATATAGACAAAGAATTCGATAAGAACCCTCCACGGCTATTGTTCTCACTTCTGGACAATCATCTGTAAGTAATCTTTCCAATAAAAAGAACTGTTTATCAAGCAATGTATCCTTCTCCTCTTTTGTGGCGTCAGGATCTTCAAGAGGAAACATGTCCAGAAGTAGATGCAAAGCATTCTGTCGAACATTTGAATTTGCAACCTATTTAAAAAAGGTAAAGCGTCAAAAAGCAAAATTAGGCAAACGCAGGCAAATATGACACATTAATGGTTTCGGACGCTTCCAAACCAACATAATGTTTGACTCTCTGGGCTGGCAAATGCTAAAAAGTAAAAATTATCGGATTGCAGAAGAGTTATTATTATAAAAACAAACACAAACAAAAAATTAACAAAACGAAACGAAATACAAGAGGAAACAAATAACTTAGATCAAAGTAACACCGCTGGTGCTAAGCAATAGAGTTTCAGAGGATCAATCCTCTGCTACACACGCCAGTGAGCGTTACAACTGAAGACTATTGATTCAAATGTGACACGAGAAAAAGAGTCGGGGAAGACTGCGTTGTGCCTAATAACAACAATAATAGTAGTAAGTAAACTATCACTTCAACGAACACTTCCCTAAACCCCTTCAGTTTTCCTTTTCCAAATGAATTTGTAATTTTCCCCCCTCTGTTATCAACAAACAGAATTTATGTGGTTATCTTGTCAAATCAATATTTAGTACGGGAGAAAGTGTCTGCCACAGAACTTCCATTTCTGACAATTATCTACTGTAGCAACCATGACAAAGTTCATATCAGAAATATGAGGGGACACAGATGCATCATGCATATATATATATATATATGAATGGTGGTCCTCTGGTTTATGGATGTACCTGCAGAGATCTAAATACCACCGGCTCTGTAAGTCGAAAAAGTAGCTTCTCAACCCCATTGGTGGTCCTCTGGTTTATAAACGCTCCCAAAACCCTCCTAATGTACGAAGCAAATGCTCCCGAACTGGCGTGTATCGCACCGTCAATCAAATCCTGCAAAAATCTACTCTCAATTTCAACCCTCGAATCCCCCTCCATGGCTTTCCAGGCCCGAAACAGAATATCCCCGTAAGCCTCCAGCATAGACTTCCTTCCAAATGGAATCTGAGAACGAATCATAGCCAACAATTCCTTTACCAGCTGATTATTTAACCCAAAAATAAATGATAAGAAACGCCGCCCATCCTCTGTTTTGAAATACAGTGGTGATATAATACACCGAACCAGCAAGAGCTTCAAATCCTCAATACTCTCGTCATCGAAATCAAACAAAACAAACGCCTCTCGAAGCACACAGACTCTACGCACGTCCACTTTCTTCTTCAAGGTCAGCGATCTAGAGAGTAGATAAGGGAGAAACTGAGAAATCAGCAATTCACGACCCGGTAAATTCTCCTTCCACCATTCTTCACACAAACATTCAATCCCTGATGATAAAACTGAAGCAGACTCAAATACAATCAAATTATCGTGCAACGCCTGAACACCCGGCAGCAAATCAGACGGCGAGAACACTTTTTGGGGATGCGAAACGCACAACAGCGCAATGTGAGCAAGAACTTCAAGACGCTGGAGAACTCTTTGCTTCTCGTCCCCGATATTTGAGCCATGGCGTTCCTTTCCGGGCTCAACGGGGGTCTTGGAATGGCGGGAAGAGCGTCGGAGGCGCTTAGTTGGAGGGGAACGAGGCGATTTGGAGGGACTGATGATCGGTGAATTCGAGTCTAGAAGTTTCTGGAAGGATTGTACAGAGTTTGAGATGGAGTCGCAAAGTAAGGGAGAGAGAGAATGACAAAGATCCGACGATGGCTTAATGTCATGAATTAGGTTTTTGAGGGAGGACTTGGAAGATTTCAGGCTTAGAGTTGTGGCTGATGAGAGAAATTCCTGTGCTGAGGACTGGAGAGACGAGCGAAGCCTCTTATCCATTTGATGATTTTTCAGAGTTCATTTCAAACATGAATCCAAGAACTGTGAAGTAAGAACTTCGAATGTGTCGGCATCTTCGCGAGGCAAGCAAGATGATTGAGTGGGAAATGAATTTTTTTTGGTTCAAATTTATTTCAGAGGGAAACGCAAACATTTCGATAGCGCTTCGGGCATGGATTTAAAACTCCACCATAGGTTTACCAAAAAAAAAAACCACCATAGTCCCGAATCATTCCGGGCCTAGCCCAGCTGAGAAGCAAATAATGTTAATGATCTGATTTATTTGTTGGGTTTTGACTCTTGTACTCCCTAGTCCCTACTGTGCAAAAAGCAAACGAAAAATGTATATCAAAAGTTTATTAAAATTTGTCATAAAGTTTTAAATAGGAGTGTGCAAAAATGGGTCAACCCGACCGTAAATATCGGGTTCGGTCGGTTCAGGTTTAGCCATACGGGTAGAGTCGGATTTGATTTTTAAAGAAAAGTCGGTCTGATCGGGTTATCGGATGAACCCGTTTTAACCCGATCAAACCCGACCCAACCGAAATAGAGAAGAAAAAGAGAAAAATTATCTGAGGTGTGTGTACTGAAGGTTTTTACCGAAAAAATCACTCCCATTCTTTCACTTTCACTCTCAAATCACAAATCCCACTCTCAGTTTTTCACTTCCACTCTCAAATCGCAAGAGGCAAGAAGCACAAGCAGATTTGACGCCAACAAACCTTGCAGTCTCGCAAATCTAACGCCGACACCGAAGCCCCAACTCGTCGATTCAGCGACCAAGACGGCGGTTGTTGCAATCCGCCGCTGCGATTTGAAGCTCGACGCCAACCGCTAACGAAAACGGGAAAGATTGGATCTGGGATCTGGTTCACAAAGATGCAGGTGGAGGAGAAGCAAGGCACGAGCAAGATGATTTAGGCCCGGTTCGTTTGCGCTTTGATTATAATCTGCTCTGATTATAATTGTAATAAGCATGTTCGTTTGCGTTTTTTTTCTAATCAAATTATAATCATGATTTTTTTATAATCAAACACACTCAATTACACTTATACCCCTATATATATACCTATAATTACCTATACTCTAATATAATCAATCACTCATTACAAGGGCAAAACGGTCATTTACCTCAATATTGGGCCATTTTGTAAATACTTCTTCTTGACTTGGGCTAAAATGTTATTTTGCCCAAATGATTTAGGATTCAAATTGAAAATTTCCCCAATCCTATCCCTTTCATCTCTTTCTCTCTTCAGACCCTCCCAAACCCACTGCTCGTCGTTTTCATTTCTCTACCGGCACCACCACTATGAGATTCTCCGTTGCTCCAATCGCTTGGGGATCCATTCAGTCTCTCTCGTCTCTCTCCCCGTCACCCAAAAACACAAAGGCAAACTGGAAACTGACCAAATCAACCCCATTACATCAACGGCCACACTGCACAGTTTGGTTACTCAAAAAATAAATACATATATACTATGAAATTCGGATTTTGATTAGCAATCTAATAACATCCGTTTTTGCTTTCCGATTTCGGTTTCATGAAAGAAGTGATTTTGATTAACAATTTAATAACGTTCATTTTTTCTCAAATCCGACAAAATTGCCAGAGGACTTCCGAAGTACTCCGTCGGTGTTGGTGGCGAGGCCGATTGGCTTGGAGGAAGGTCTAGAGTGATGAGAGAGAGAGAGAGAGAGAGAGAGAGAGAGAGAGAGAGATGATGAATGATTGAATGCTATTGAATTTTAATTTCGGGTATAGAGTAGTTTTTTAATTCTCTCTCATCTTGTGCGAAATGGTGGACCTTTTTTTCAGTGCTCCACCGAATGTCGGGGCCAAATGCTACACTTTAGTCATTTCGGTCCACCATTTCGTAGGCAAAATTAGTTCGGTGGACCAAACAAAATAATCACCTCCAAAGTTGCACATGATTATAATCATATTTTCACGCTTTCCAAGGCAAACAGTGACATAATTTGATTTTTCTATAAGCAACAATCACATCTTACTTTTTCCTACTTTTTTCAACTTTTTCTTCCATTTCTACCCCTATACAATTTATCAATTTCCTTACCCTTCTATCTACCAACCACAACATTATATACCCATTTCAATAATTTCACACCAAATAATCAACTTTCATCCAACACACCAATACACAAATAATCAACTTTGATTATAATCATACTCTAATTATAATGAGAGCAGATTTTATTATAAGCACAAACGAACTGAGCCTTAGTTTAGTTTTGATTCAATAAGTTTATTTATTTATATATAATAAATATAAATATAAATATAATAAAATAGTTTAACTTTGTTATAAAATTATATAAGAGTATCACAGTGTTATAAAAAAAATATATATATATAAGAGTAACAGAGAAAAGAATCGTGTGGGATAAAGGAAGTAAATAAAAATTTGTGTTTTTCTAAATATTTTATTAATTATTTAAAAATTTATTTTATCTGTCTCAACCCGACCTAACCCAAACCATCGGGTTGTATGGGTTGACGGTTGGGTTCGAATTCTAAAAATGCAACCCGCTACTTATTATGTCAACCCGCTCACCCGCCCGAACCCGACCGTTGCACACCCCTAGTTTTAAATTATAAATTTTACTGTATTTTTTATTTGGCGAAAGTGCGAATTTGGTCCTGTATTTTTTTCCAGGTCCCAAATCAGTCCTATATCTTTTTTAGTCTCAATTTTGGTCCCATATGATTTGAAAATCTCCCACCGTTAGTCCTCACTCCTCCGTCCATTTTAAATCATTAACTAGGCGAGTTAAGCCAAAAAAAATTACAGACCAGTCCTTCAAATTACAGTTTAGTCCTGAAAACTTCAAGTCCCTAATTATCAATTATCAAAATAAAAGTGAAAGAGCGTCCCTGAAGATTCTTAAACCTTACATCTTGGTTCCTAATCCATGAATTCTTCATGAAATGGAATATAAATGCAAAAACAATACAAATTAAAGCAAATGGCTAAGTAAAAACGCAAAAAGTTTAAAATCCACAGGAAAATGCCCCCAAACTAGTCGAAAAACGTACGAAAATTGCCTAGAAACTCAAGAACTCATCCGAAAACCACAATCTTCACTGAAATCTCACTCAAATGCTTCAAGAAATAATTTTCGAAAATCCAAACTTTTTTCAATCACCAAATTGGCACTTTGGTCTTTTGATTTTTAAATCTATAATTAATCCATGTAAAATATTATTTTATATATATCTTTTACCATATTGCATTATTGATCTTACAAAATATATTTGACGCTTGGATCAACTTCAACTCTAGTCTCACTAGCAAACCACAAACCAACTGTAGTTCGCTTGTAAAATACGATGAAGGTGTGAAATAGTCTATAGAACTACAGAAGCTATTGCCTATTGGCAGATATTGAGCAACCTAGAGAACCAAACTGTGTTTGAGAATCAGGCCAAACAAAAAAAACTGTGTTTGAGAAATATGAAACCTTTTTAGACCACATATTAATGGAGTCGGGTTTAAAAAAAGTAATTTTTTATTTTAATTCAGTCTTAATTAAAGTAAGGCAGGACAAAAATAGGGCAAAATTTATTTTTATGATGGCTATCGGGTTAAAAAGTAATGATGACTATCCTGGAAAGCCTGAATTAAAGCTCTAATTATTTATTTTTCAATTCAGGCTTTCCAGGATTAATGATGACTATTTTTTATGCGTTTTTATAATTATTTTTAGAGAATAGTAAACTCTATGTAAATACAAAATAGTACTTTAAAGTAGTTTAAACACCTAAACAAGATCCCTTTCGGTTTCGAGAAGCAAAAAACTAGTACATATTTTGCGTTTAAAATAGTAATGGGTTAGACTTATGAATTTTATAATTTAATTATAATGTTATACCGACTCATGACGATCCTCGTTCTAAAAATTTTCCATCTTAATTTGCAAACTTTAATGACGATCATTGAAGATGTCTGTTTTCTATGAGTGCCTCAAACTATATTTTAAAGAATTTTATATAAGGGTATTGCTATAAAAAAACTCCATAGCTTAAAATATGGAATTTTTGTGTTTCTCCCTCTCTTGTCATGATTTTAATTTTCATCAATTATCTAAGAAAATATGTCATGAGAAGAAAAAGACAAACACAAAAACTCTATATATAGCTTAAACTAATAGAAAAACCCTTTATATATAGAAAATGGAACTTTTAAACATTTAATTTTTTGTTTAAATTTATCTGTTTCTTCATTCTTACAAAATCACATCTAATAGAGTATTTGATATCTCCGAATTCTTTATAATAAAAAGTTTATTTTAGTTTTTTGGTAAGTATGAATTATAAATGTCTCCCACAGTTCCATTTTGGAATCCCCAATCTGAAACCCCTAGTTAAATTGAAAAACTCAATCGATGGTTTGGTGATAAATTTGATTTCCGATCGTTAACATTTAAAAATAGCTATATATAGCCGATACGTGTACACTCACACTCTCAAATCTCAATCCGAGACTCCGATCGAGTCACTTGCTGACTTGCCCCCTAGTATTGTATTAATTATTTCATGCATGATGCATGATACGACAAAACCGCCCCACTCACTTTGCTTTATAAACTAATAACATATTCCACAATCATTCTACACCTTTTTCGGATTTCCTCTGTTTCACCCTCATTCGTGGTCGGTGCACAATGCCCACTCCTAATTCTCTTATTGCCTTGATTCAATCGTCTTCCTCTTCCTGTCCGTTTCAAAAAATAAAATAAAATACTAACCTTGCTGGATATACATGACATTAAAATATTGGAGAAATTAATAGTCACGATGCCAATATATTAATGCATTTTTCTATCATCAATTCTACGATCGACGATCACTGAAATAATAGATGTCAATTTCATCTTGTGTTTAATTATAAGACCATTAGACTCAGACGCAATCTTACCTTGTCATCTTTCCTCCATTGTCAAAGATGTCTTATCATTTGTGATACGCACTTTCGGTTGCATCCAGCTAATGTATATCGTGAAACGGTGAAAGTAGATAAGATATAATTAAATTCTAAACATGGAATTGGATGGTGCCAAAAACAAAAGTTTTGTTTTTATTTTGTACCAATAATTAACGTGATTAATGAAGCTAAACTCTAACATGTCATCGTTAATTTAATTGACCTGTTTTTAGTAAAACGGTGTGCCTTTGGCCCCTAATCTCCAATTTAAAGCTACTAAAAATCTATGTATATGGTGACCGTTGAATCAGTTGGGTACATCAAAACGTGATAAAGCGGGAAAAGAGCGCGTGAGGGGTTTTGGGAGCAAAATACAATTGATGTGTTTAATTAGCCTCTAAAATATAAAACCAACGTACGTGTTTGCCTCTGCGATATTTTCAGTGAGCGGTTGGAGGCAAACAGCTGTAATTGTGAGTTTATAGCAATTTATTTAATTATTTATTGAAATTGGTTTTCAAGAAAATCAAATCTGCAAAAATACGTGGTTTCGTAAATTGAAGAAGAGAGGAAATCTATAAAACTCACCCTCGTAAATCCACTCGACCCGCTTTTCCTCTCTCGTGCATCACATCGTTATCCAATTTCTGGTTATTCTTGTTTTCGAGAGTGGTGTCGTTGAGAGGAAAGCACGATATATTGAGGGTTAAGAGTTTCCGGAGGGAGTGTTCTTCCATATCTACTTCTTCAATTAGCCATTGTTTAGCTCTTGGATCTATCCTCTCTTTTGCGTTTTTACTTTTTTTTCGAAAAACGGAGGAAACGCATCAAACAAGGTACATGATCAATCTCTCTGTCTTCTTCTTGCACGACGTGTTATTGATTGGTTAAATTTTGTTTTCTGTCATATTAGATTCTATTTGTTAGCCGCACGGCAAGGCTCAGTTTGATTTGAATTCCTGTTTTCTGAAAATGGTCATCTCTTTAATCAGACCGATACGAAAATTATAATTTAACAAATCAGATCCATCTTATGATCTTCGTAGACTTTGGTATCTTGAGATGGCAAGCGATTTATAAATTGGCAGTATGAATGGAGGGATCGATGTTGTTGTTATAATCATACCCGTCGTTAATTAATTGACAACTTGCAGCATGCCAATGAAATTGAACCTTCCATTTATATCATTTAGATTGCTGATCTCCTTCTGGTTTTACTGGAGAAGTTAAATAGTTAAATAAATCAAGGAAGTCCGATGCAATTGACAAATCTATTCTTTGATCCACGTAAAATTGTAAATCTAAATAATTAACTCTTTGAGTTACCATCAACTAGTTTCTGCTCTGATTTTGCCTATGATAATATCTCAAAAATTATATAATAGAAAGATAGAGAGTATCCATTTGATGCTAGGACACTCCAGATCATTTATCACCCTTAAGTTATTTTCTTTCAGGTTCTGTTCTTGTTATTTTAAGAATGGATATAACCATTGATAAAAATGATTTAATCCCCATCTTGAAATTATATCCTTTATGTGATTTAGATTCCAAGAGGTTATTGGGAATTTGATGAATTGACTGTATTAATTTGTGCAGCTCAGAAGCTTAAACTGAATCATAAATGGCTAGTGCCAAAAAAAGTATTCCAGTTCCAGTTCCACCTCCTTTACCCAGAACCACTTGTCCATGCAAGGGTTATCGATCACCAAGTGGACGAAGTTATGTTTCTGTAGAAACCAAAAATCTGTGGGAGCGTCTTTTTTATGGAGGTTATAAAGCAGATGTTTACATTAATACTGATAATGGTGGCATTATTTATGCACATTCTGGCATTCTTGTAAGTTCATTATTCCGATAGATTTTGTATAGCACTAAACTCAACTAATCTTATATTTGATACTCTCTCCTGACAGTTAATTTATTTGATAGCATATATATTCCTGAGGAGGGACATCAAAAAATACGCCCATAATGAAGTGACCTTTTACATAAAAAATATTTCCATATGTCAATATGTCATATATAGGGAGGCCACTTTTTTTTGTAACTGTGAATGCAACTCATATCAAACTATATGAACAGGCCTTGGCTTCTCCCGTAATGAGAGGCATGCTTAAGCAAGCAAGACGGTTCAATGATGTGAAATCAATCTCCATTTTAGGGGTTCCACATGATGCAGTTCGAGTCTTTATTCGATTCTTGTATAGTTCCTGGTACGTTCGATCCCTCAACCAATCTAAAGTTGTCACAGTATTTTAGGGTAGAAATCATATTTACTATCTAGTATCATTGTACATCATTTACATTGAAAAATTCACCTAACTTTATGAGCCTGCATCTCATTCTAACAGTTACGAGGAAGAAGAAATGAAGGAATTTGTGTTGCATTTACTGGTGTTGTCGCATGGATTTGTGGTGCCCCACTTGAAGCGTGTATGCGAAAAGAGGCTAGAGTTGGATTTCCTCACCATAGACAACCTAGTTGATGTATTTCAACTTGCCTTATTGTGTGACGCTCCCCGCCTTAGCCTCATTTGTCACCGTAGGATCTTGAAGAACTTCAAATCAATCAAGGATTCTGAAGGGTGGAAAATCATGAGACAGAGCCACCCAATTCTAGAGAAGGAACTTCTGGAGTCCCGGATTGACGAAGAACACGTAAGTCTTTGTCCCTTTATTTTGTTTAATTTCTCCTCATTTCAAATTGACAAGTGGAAATTCGAGTAATCAATTCTCCAATATGCATTTTGAAATGATCTGATAATCAGAGAGCAAAGGAGAGGAGGAGAAAAATGAATGAGAGGAAAATATATCTTCAATTATACGAGGCAATGGAAGCTTTAGTTCACATATGCAGAGATGGTTGTCGAACCATTGGCCCACACGATAAAGAATTCAAAGAAAACCAAGCTCCTTGTAGATTTGTGGCTTGCAAGGGCCTAGAATTGCTCATACGTCACTTCGCTGGCTGCAAATTAAGGGTCCCAGGTGGTTGCAATAATTGCAAGAGGATGTGGCAACTATTGGAGTTACACTCTCGAATATGTGCTGATCGAGATAACTGTAGAGTTCCTTTGTGCAGGTAACGTACACACATTCTATCTGGGATTTTACTTAATCCACCTAAATCAGTCACCTAATTTAATTTCTGTCATTTCAGGAACTTTAAGGAGAAAATATCAAAACAAAGCAAGAAAGATGAAGTTAGGTGGAGAATACTAGTTGAAAAGATCTTGAGAACGAAGGGCATTGCTGTAGCGCCATTCTTTCAACAGCAATAACCGCGAGTTTAGACCAAACAAAAACGCTGTTGATAGAACCTGTCTCCATGTTGTAAATTAAATCTGTCCTGTTCTTGTGTTAGTGAGAATCCTCCTAAGGAGATGTAGTGTTCCTCCTTGATATCTCAATAAATTATACGAGACAATAACACTTAGAACATTGTTGTTTCTCCTTGATCTCGTCTTCAAACTCTTCTAAGGACGAAATCTAATAGTTTATAAACTATTAATGATGCTACTTTAGTAAACCCCTCCATGAGAGTCTGCTAGTGATTCACCTTTAATTTTAATGAGTTTTGTCAAAGCATTAAATGGCCGCGAGCACCTAGAATTATTAGGATTGTGGGCATCAGCCACACATAACTGATGTTGTATATACATTCATGGTGTCCAATGTTTTTGTCGGTAAAATGTCCCCGGTGTATGTATCTACTTTTTTGTTTTTGTTTGAATATGAATAATTCATTTATTCATTATCTTAGTATATAGAAAGAGTAAAATAATTCATTTAATTGATCGAAAGTTTAATAAATAAATTAATTAACGCTTAGACATTAGTTAATGAATGATAAGTTTTTGCCAAAGAACATCCATTAAAAAGGAAAACAAATGTCCAAAGATTACATAAATGAGGATGTTGTTAGATTTTTTTTAAAAAAAATCCCACCTTAATCAATCATGTACTCCAAAAATGAAAAAAAATTGATAAAAGGAAATCAATACTAAAAAATTAAAAGCATCCATGCACTCCCATGACACATTAAAGATGGAAAAGAAATTCATCTAAAAAAATAGTAGATAGGATAATTAAAATACGCATTTTTTTATAGTACTCTAAATTTTATCTTATAAATATAGATTTGAGTGCAGGTCTAAAGTCAATAAATTTGGACATAATTGAAGGTACCCTACAAATAAATTGAAAATAATAACTCTTACTCAAAATTTTGAACAATGCTAGAAGGAGGGCAATTCAAAAGAACAGTTTACTTTTGGTTCGATCACTGCCTTGTGTATGCAGTAATCAATTGGCCAGCGGCAAACCCTTAAATGGAGCTCAGATCCGCGGAGGATTAGTCGTTAGCCCATGGGGCATACCTTGGGAAACCAAAAAAAAAACGATTTACTTTTGCAATCATTTATTTTAGCAAAATTCTAAGATATTTTTGTTTTTGTATTTTTTCTCTTGTTCTTCTTAAAGACTCAAATTTGAGACGTTCTTTAAAAAAAATCTGTATTCCCTAATTTTTTGGATTTAGAAAGAGTTAACCACATATGCTAATAAAAAAAATCCTCAAAAAGGGGAAAAAACCTTGTCTAAGAAGAGAATGAATGATAATTTGAAATTATAAGCCAACTATTATTAACGTGGGCCATTGACTTTTTTTTTGGTCGAAGGCCATTGACTTTTCACTTTTGAGTATGATTGGTGGCTTCATTTTTTGGGCCGCCGATTACTATAGTCTAACCCAAACCCTACACAAATTGGGTTCTCTCTTTTCTTTTCTTTTCTTTTCTTTTCTTTTTCTTTTTGCCAATTGGGTCTGAATCTGATTGACAGCAGTCCCCAATAACGCAAGCGACTCCTCCCACAGTCACAGGTTTTCAACTTCTCGTCTTCTCCGTTGAGAAGGAGCTAAAATTGATTTACTAAGCACAAACTGCTCAAGTTGAAATTGTAGTGTTTCGTTGGTCGCTGCAGCGACGTATCTAACTAAAGCATCTATTCTCGCTTTCATTCGTCAAATACCCGCTCATTCCATCAGTCAGAGATCGCAGAAGCGGCCTTCTCGTCTCGTCCTCGTTGCCTTCTTTTGGTATGTTCACTCTTTTTCCTTTTTCCAATTTTTTTTATATTTATATTCCAAGTGCGATGGGGCTTGTTTCATCTTGGTATTGGTGAGCTAATGCCATATAATAGCAGATTCTGCGGGAATTTTTCCAAGGGGCATTGTTAGGAAATAAAAGATCATGTTAGAATTATTCTATATTTAGTTTTACATTAATAGACAAATCTCAACTCTAGTATTTATAGTTGATACATCACTATTTGGGCCTACGCCTAAATAGCCCTTGAAACGAGGAACTCCCCCTCCAAACCTGTCAAGGCGCACTTGAGCCATTCGGGTGCCCTCCGAACATTAGAGGCGGCCGTGCTCCACCCTGGGTCACAGCGCACGCCGACAGACTAACACGCAGTCACCCACGACTGCCTTGTCCCGCAAACTTCGCTGAGGGAGATCGTGGGTCACGACCTTAGTCACACCCACGTTCTCCAGTCTCCTGGCGCCCGCCAAGCGAAACGACACGCAATTACCCACAATTGCCTTGCTCCGCAAATCTCGGTCTCCACCACCTTCGCTGTTGGAGATCGTGCCTGGCTACGTGATGCGCCCCGCGCGCTGACCACCACTCTCCCCCGCTCTATAAATAGAGCTCAACTCATTAGTCTAAGGTTAGCTATTATTTGCCTCTCAGAATTCTCTTACTCTTATATCCTTCACATACTAACTTGAGCGTCAGAGTATTCTTCGCAGGCCCCCTGTGAAGTTCTTGTAGATACTTGGACGATCACTTGCTCTCGCAGCCTACATCTGTTGAACTAGGTAAGTGCAACCCATTTTCTAGTTTATCAATAGTCTATAAATAATAATTAATTTTTTTTATACACTATCAAATCTTTTAGGCAAAAGACCCTTTCATACCCCTAACTTTTGCGGTGATTTTCAGTTATGCCCCTAACATTTCATTTGTATCAGCTGTGCCCCCAATGTGAAACGTTAGTTTCAATTATGCCCCCAATTTTGACTCAATGTTGATGTGTCAATTTTTTTACTTGTGTGTCAATTTTTTGTTCTGAATTGAATATGTGGCAAGATGACTGAATAAATAAAACATCCCTGATTTATTTTTTATCCACCATGACATTTCCTACCTGGTATAAGGCTTGCGAAGATGAAGTGAAGATGTCAAAAAAATTTTAGGGTAGTAATTTTTTGGTTTAGAAAATGTAAATCCACGTAGGAAATGTCATGATGGATAAAAAAACAAATCATGGATGTTTTATTTATCCAGTCATCTTGCCACATATTCAATTCAGAACAAAAATTGACACATAAGTAAAATTGAGGGCATTATTGAAACTAACGTTTCACATTGAGGGCACAACTGACACAAATAAAACGTTAGGGGCATAACTGAAAATCACCGGAAACGTTAGGGCACGAAATGTCTTTTGCCAATCTTTTATTAGAAATCTGAGGAACTATCTAATAAGCATTACTACAATTAGTTCCTGCTGTCATCTTTATTTTCATTTTCAGTGTCACATCAAATTGAATGCCATCTTTCCCTTGTATCCGGAGAAGTGCTTTCAACATTTAATTGATTTAAATGCTAGGCGTAGTTGCATAGATAAAGGAATTGATTGCTATTATTGTAAACAATTGTTTTTAAAAAATACATATAAGAGCCTGGTAGGTAAACCCAAAACATTCTACAATATGAAAAATGTGTGGGACTCTGATCTAATCAAAACCCGGACATGTAGTGAAATAGAAGGAAAAAACGATGCGTCTCTTGCTCCTTCCATTTGGAAATTTGATTCTTCTTCATATGATGTTGGGTGTAGAACTTGAGATGGTATTATATGGAACTATGCCATCCTTTTCTGTTAATCGGGAAATACCTTGAACAGCTTGTTCTCTGGCCACCATGCTTTGACATGATTGATTTGCAGTCTCAGGGATTCATATGCCCGAGATTTTTATGTATAAAGCTATCTTCCTTCAATACTATTCATGGAATGGGGATCCTCTTGGTATTGAAATGATCCTTTTGGAGCTTATATAGTCAAAGAATTTATCCTGGAATGCAGGCAATTAAATCTGCGAAAACATTTGTTTACTTACACCTTCCACAATGCTAGGGTGACGAGCTTTCTTCATCTGAGCTTCTATCTTGTCTCGCATTGTACCTAGAAAGAACGGGTAACGATGCATTTGCTGCTATCCGGAAGGATCTAGCAGAACCAATTACAGTTCTATCCTGCATCCTTCCCACTTCTTTGCACACTTGATCTAAAATATTTAGAAAATCTCTTACAATCATGAAGATTCTGAATGGGTGGGCTTCTTCCTTGGCTGCATTTCCATGAAAGTATTCTGTAACTTCTTTCACAAGGAATAAGGCCTTTCTTTCATCAGCCTTAATTCTAACAATATCCTCTTCAGCATCTTTCAGAAAAAGCTTCGTGGAGTGAAAGAACTTCCCTTGCATATCTGGCTTCTCATATTGCAAAACCAATCTCACTATATCAAGACCCTTTTCAAGCTTTGAGACGTAGCTGCTTAAAACATCAGAGTCCATTCCTGCTGCTTTTTTGACATTGCTGAGGTCTCTACTAAGTCCAGCCACAACCGGAAGTCCTTGCTTCTTGAACTCGTCCTCGTTGAATTTTGAATTCATTTGGTTCTGAACATTATCATTAACAGAATCGCCATTTTCACCTTCAGATCTAATGATCTCTTGGACCACAAAGTGAAGCAATGTAGTCTTTCCATCCGTTCCTTTTATGTCTACAAGTTTTAAGAGTGTGTCCAGCTTAAAAGCTTTGGCATCACCACGATTTGTCCCCACATTCATTCTGTTTCCTGTTCTGAGAACAGCTTCAAGGAGTTTGAGGAACAACCGGCTATTTTTTAATTCCTCACTTGCTGCCTGACATATATTAACAGCTAAGTAATTAGTTTCTTAGGAGTCAGTACCATGTTTGTTTGAAAACAAGAGAGGAAGATAACAAGAAGTTGAATTAAGCTAATAATACCTCAAGGGTTTGAAAAGACTTTCTCAGGTAGTTAACTTCCGCGTCAAAGTTTGCTCTATATAGCATAGCTTCAACTCTTTTGAAGGCAAAAGGGATATCAAGGACTTGTTTAAGAAATCTTTCGGCTGACCCAAGTTTTGAGAGATCACCACCATATTTCTTTAGTTTTATTTCTTCCTCCTTAGTGGGAGCCATCTTCACTAGAGTTTCCAAAAGCTCAGCGCCCAAACTTTCAGGATTCCCTGTATTAATCACAAACAATAACATCCATGATGCTTGGCAAGTGAAAATTTCAGGATGTAGATAAGCAACTAGTGAACAGAAAAATCAAACAATACAATATCAGTTGAGCCAAATTAAACGACTGTAGAAACGGGGGGAAATGCTAGATCTTTGTTCACTGTTCTATACTTCCTGTTGAAGATGAATGATCCACCCACTATATTTATAAGCTAAATTTGTCTTTTAACACATAACGAGATTCAGAGTCACAGAATCCTCCTCACTTTCCTTCTCAGTTACCTTAACAGTAATATACATGGCATAATGCTACTCTGGTTTTTGTTATTGATTTCAAACCTAAGAATGATGACTTTTGTTTTTAAGTGCTTAATCACTGCATTACGTACAATATGCATGTTTCTACTAAAAATACGCGAATCCGTCAATCAACAATACATAGATAAGGCCACATTAGAAAGTTGAGAGTCCTTGAAATAATTTTTTGCCATGGGGAGCCCTATCACTGTACACCTCCCACTTCCACTTGTTTTAAGCAAACTGGAAAAATGAGACTTTTTAACTGTCGTGCAAGTAAATCCTAAAGTCTGACTAGTGGCTATAAATGGGAAAGATTGAATAAATGAACATACCATCTAGAAGGGCGTCAGACACCTCATCTCTAGTTACATTCAGTGCCCTTAATAGTATGGCTATGTTTTGAGACTTCTTCGGGTCCAAGACTCTGTTCTCCGGTTCAACAGGTGGAAGGACTGATTTCCTCATAGGTTCTTTTGGCGCAGAATTGGCGGAATTGCAACCAAACAGGGTCTCCATCATGTCCTCATTTAACCTACAAAGAACCAAAATATGTTATAACTTCTACTGCTACACTGAAGTAATCGATCATCTTACACTTTGTACTTACTGAAATGAGCTTGATTTAAGCTGGTCCCACACTGTAGCACGGTCTGAGGTTGCACGGACTTTGTCCCAATGCAAAGCCTTTAACTTTGGTTTCGCTCCTTCCGTATCATCGGCTTCAAGCCTCCCGGAAGAGCTGGGGGTAGTATAATTATCACCATTTTCTGAAGCTTTTGTTACACTATTAGCAGAAGCGGCTCCTTGGTTTGGAGAGCAAGACTGTTTGTGTCTTGATGCAGAGAAGGAAGAAACACTGATTGCCGGTGACCCTGCTTTCCGCAGCAGAGGTGGTGGTGGCGGTGGAGGCGGTGGAGGGTTAAGTAAACTCCTAGTGGATACATTTGAAGGTAAGCTGTTTGAGGAATGAAGACGCGACAAATTAGGTGCCGGTGGAGGCGCTGAGAATTTCGGTCTTCTGGAAGGACCTGAACTTACTTCCTTATCCAAACGCTGATTTGGTTGTGAATGAGTCTGCTTTATTGAGGGAATCATGACATGCCTAATATCCGGCGATGAAGCGGAAAGCCTAGATTTTGGTGAAGTTCTCTTAGAATAAGGGACTGAAGTTGTTGAATGGGGGGTTTCATTCCTATGACGCGAAACTGGAGTGTAATAACTGTCCTCATAACTGAGCGATGATCCCTGTGGGGAATGAAACGTCATCTCGTGACTCTCCTCATCAACATCATCGTCGGACGACGAAGAAGACACCGCCGGCGGGAAATTCCCATCTGGAGGCTTTTTCAACGGCGGCAATGGCTGCAATTCGGGACTGGGACGATACCGTTCAGATCGCTTAACAGAATTGAGCTTGTGGTAAGGTGACCTATTTGCTCCATTGGTTTCATTGGGGTCAGTGAGTGATGTTCGACTAGGCTCAACAGTGCCAATGTAGAGAAAGCTCGATGGTGGCACTCTTGGATCCTCAGGAATCCCCTGTGAATTATTCCCACCGACGAGTTTCTGGGTCTCGATGGGGTGTCTCACGCGATGCTTGTACAAGAAGAAGGCCAGGGCTGAGAGCATCCCAAGTGTCACAATCCCAACAGAGATCGCAATTGCGACTTTCTTCGTTGGCTTCGTTGGTTGTGTTGCTGTCGGGTTCGCAATTGTGCCATTGGAAGTTGAAGGTGGTGCTTGAGTCTGATCTGGTGGTGGCCCTGTCGGATACTCATGGAAGAAAGGAATGTTGGTGTCGGGAGACGGTGGAGTTGTGTACGGCGGCGGCGGCGGCGACTCGGCGGCTGGCGGTGGAGCAGAAGACGCCGGAAACAATGGTTCGTGCAGAATTCTTCTTGTCTGAGATTCATTGACAGTGCGGAATTGGACGGTGTCACTGTTCACCCCTTTTGCAGTGGGGACGACTGGGACGGATAGAGACAATAATATGATAAAAAAGAAGCTCAAATGATGAGCTTTCATGGTGAATTTTCCTGGGTTTCGTTTATTCCTTTTTCTCCTTCCCAATTCATCTCTGGTTTGCTTCCCCCACCTAGCTCGAAAGAAGAGAGAGAAAGAGAGAGAGAGAGAGGGGAAACTTCTTTTTAGCTATAAGATCTAGATGCCGAGACAGCTTCCGTCAGCAAAGGCCTTAGTTTTATTTATTCTTTTCTTTCTCTTCTTTTTCATGTTTTTTTATTCGCTTTTAGTAATAAATAAATGCGATTTGATATTATTAAAAAATTATATTTACGGTGGTGTAAAGGGTAAAGAAAACTCAGGCCAAAAAAAAAAGGGGTAAAGAAAACCATAGATCAACAAAGGGAATGAAACGTGGCAGTGACCTTGAACTTCGTTGTTTGCTTTCACATGTAACCAATGCAGTGTCCATATTGAAAAGCTACACGGTTCAATCCTCCATATCCGTTATCGTCTATTCATAAAATTTAAAAAACAACAAAAAAAAATTTTGGTAAAAATAAAATTTTCTCTTTCATTATTCATAACATGGGCCATTACTTTATTTCTACCCTTTTTTTTTTCCTGACCAGATACTATAATTCTATCCTTGATGCCGTTAAATCTGCAAACACTGGCCACCCTCCACTTTACCACTTTATTGTTCACTTCCGCAAACTAGCCAAAGTAAATAAACATTTGATTGTTACCAAAAAAATAAATAAATAAATAAACATTAGATAATTAACTCTAAACAAAACTAATTACGAATGCTACCATTACCAAGCTCATGTCAGAATTAACTCCCATCCAGGCCATCCCAAGAATTAAAAAAGAACCAATGTACAAATTAGTTTTCTCCACGTGGCATTTTCCAAATTTGAGACGAAGCGTGTCTTGGAGTTTCCATGTTATGTTTTGTTTGCTTCCAAGAGTAGTCAAATGGACGGTGTTTTACTAATTAGCGATTGAGATTATTAAATCAGGATTACAAATTTCAACACACAAGCTGATTAAGGTACGGCGATGTAAAACTAAAATGTCGGCATGTCGCCAAACCAAACTCGATGCAAACTTGAGCGAGGCATTAACTTTGCTCTCTGCAAATGTATTATATATTCTGCTAAGACTCAGAAACATTAAGGAAATAATCAAAAAGGAAACACTTGTCCAATAGTCTCTCAATTTTGACAACGGAAATGAAGGCATTTATTGGCATTTTGGGATAGAAGAAGCAAGTTAAGTCTAGTAGAAAATAAGAGAGAAAAAGGAATCCGAGGTCAGAAAAGTAATTTAGAGAAAAAGTAAGATGGATGGGGTCACTCAGTACTCACTCACTCAACGTCTATTCTTTCATTCTTCTTTTCTTTCCTTCCGCTATGAGGGGAACATGCACACGCCTAGCTCCACTATGCTTTTTCGCTTCTCTTTATTCCTTTTCTCCTTTTGTTTCCACAACCCCACTCTCCAATGACAATATTACCCTTTGTTTTAACAATTATTGCCCTCTCTTAATTAATACTTATCTTTCCCACCCTAACATGATGATTAATTAAAGCTTATGCCTTTCGTCTCAACTATGCATTATGTTTGCCACTTCTTCTGGATCATCTTTTACTTAAACAAAATTGCTCAAAGCACGTCTTTTCGATGAAATAAATAGCTGTTGCTAAATGTGATGCGTTGGAGGTTTCAATAATTTCAAAATAACAAAAAAAAAAAAGAAACTTATGTATTTCCACTAATTCGAATCTCGTATTGTATTTCAGAGTATATCATGTTTTTTAGGAGTAGGAAAAAAAAATTATTGTGAAAAAAATTTAAAATTACACTGTATTACACTATTATTTTAGGGGATTCGAAATTGTATATTTCCATATTTACAAAATATTTATAACTTCAACCATCTACTTGTCAATTTGTCGCCATGTAAATTGTTGGTTCTTTCCGCATACAAAAAAAGAAGTTTGCAGCAGAAATGGGTTAAGAATCATGCAAAAGGCATTTTATCCTACCAACCTTTCTACGGTGCCAAATAGAGTAAAAAATGGATGGCTATTGTCTTATTCATATTAAACAAAATGATGATTCATTAATCAATTCAATATAAGTTCGCTGGCATAGTGGCATGTGATTTGATTGTTCGACGCAAGCTATTAACGGAACTAAATCAACTAATAATATATAATAAGAGATCAGAATTGGAGGTATCTATATTAGAATAAGAAGTAATTTTATTGTATAATTCAATTGTTGTCGTTATATATGGTAATAGGTAATGGTTCCAAGAGAAACAACGTACTCTAGGCTACCTGAATTTTTAATAGATGAATGTGCTAAATTAAAGTTGGCTGAAGCGGTGGCTTTGGCTCTTAGCTTCAATTATTATTGTAAATTACTAAATTATGTTGCAACTTGCATGCAAAACATATATGCTAATTCCCAAGCAGCCATTGTCTTGAGAGTTCGATTATACAAGTATGATTTATCGGATTATCAAATCTGCATGCCCCGACAATTTTTAATAATATATATTATGTTACTGTGCTTTTTTAACTGCTAGTCTGCTACGATTTCTCGTGTGTGTATTATATATTTCGTTGTGATTCCATATCTGATGCCGAGTAGACAAGTACGTACAAACGTAATATTTTCATTTAATAAAATGTGTAAAGAAAAGAAGCATAGAGCTCTAAATTATTGCTCTTCAGAGGCAGAACCCAAATTATTTAAAAAGAAACCTTGAAATTAAGAGGTTAATAACTAAAATTGCAAATATGATTATATTCTATATGGAACAGAAACAGTGGCGAATATTCCTCCTAGAGAGCTGAGTATCCATTAATATTTTAACTGAAATATTTATTAGCAACGTTCTTAATTAGGCACAAGCTATTAATATTCTTCATAGTTTATTCTCTTCGGTACACCCAAAAAACAGTAATGCTATGCCAACTGCTTTGTTTTCATCTTTTTCTATACTTCTCGTAGATGAAGCTTTTCCTTATATATACTAT